>JAGDQP010056061.1:0-13012 GCA_022664845.1 Lepisma saccharinum
TCTATATATACACGAAGAAACGAAACTACAACCTCGAAAATTTCCAATAAAACATGTTAGTAGGTGTTTAACTCGCATTTCTCATTTCTTGTAAAACACATTTTGCGAACAAATTTAATTCTAGAAGTTTATATTTATCTTTGTGTATCTCGTCACCAACTATGTATCGATTTATGAGAAAAGGGCATTATATCTTTGTTAGGGATCATCTAGACGAAGACACGAGAACTAACTTCACTCCATGTAAAGGCAAGGCAAATTATCCTTTAAAATTCTGGTCGAGCAGACCGAAACAAAATTCAAGATTTTTTTTTTAAATAGTGTTTTGTTACACAGTGATATTGGGGTGCATATAAGATTTGATCTCGCACGAGAATTAAAAAAATACGGGGAAAATAACGGTCTAATAGAGGAAAGTGTTTTTGCTTTAAACATGCTGTGGAATTTTGTTTTCAAAGTGCGTAATTTGCATAAAATAAAAGTAATTTTTAACCTAATACTGCATAATCTTATCTAATCAAACCTCAGCTAAACAACTGTAGTTGATCTCAGACGAACAATAGCCTATTATATTCATACTGGTCTTTATCAAATTCAGGAAGTGCAAAGTAAATAAAACAAGCATTAACTGACGACCTTCATGACATGTTTTCTAGACTATTCCTTCAGTTTCACGAGACAACTGCAGAAACGCTGTTTAGAACATGGCTATTTGATCTTTATCATCCACATTCTCTCCCACAGTGATAACGAATACTTAGGCTAGTGGCCTGTCACCAAGAAGCGCTGCATATAAAGCACTCCAAACAATAGCTGACGAAGATGTGATTCTGCGCTTGATAATTCGACGGTGGAAAGTAAAAAGGCCATAAGTACCAATTGTGTGAATGAGTAAAGTCCTTTACTATTCTGTGTTATGTAGTCTTCTCTACCGAACAGTCTAAAGGGCGTATCTGCTTTCTGTAAGTTACAAAATAAATGCAGGAAAACTCTTGGCACAAAAGTTTAAGTAACCCAAAATTTTAAAACTATTTTTGTGTTTCTTGAAAAATAATGATTTGGCACTTATGACCTTTTCACTTTTCACCGTCGAATTATTAATTTAAATACAGTGAAAGTAGGCTATTGTTATGAACATGTATAAAAAAAATACTGGTTTATTTCTCTATTTCGTAGCCCAACGTTTTTTTTTATGTGCACAATTGATTTTGGCAACCCTGTTAATTTTGGCAATCCTTCACCAAGATATGAAAATTATGTAAAACAAACATCAGAGTAGTTACAATGTAAACATGAAGGGGGGGGGGCCTTGTAGAGTCCCTCGTATACTCATTTCATAAAAATACAGTATAAATACTTATAAATAATACGTACATTGTTCAATTATTTAAATTTAAATTTAATTTTGCGGCAAAACCTTGCGTTTATTGAAGTTTTCGTATCCTCCAGTGATATCAGGGTCGGTTTCAGAAATTTTTCTATGGGGGACAAAGTTAAATTTTTCCGCCATTTCCATTGTTTTTTTAGCGAAACAACACGAACGGCCGACGCGACGGTCACGTCTCGCATCACGTAGTGTACTTTTGTTATCTTCTCTAGAGCTTGTCGTTGCATCGCTATTACTAACTCCAGTAAGGCAACAGACCTGCTTATCTGACTTGAATCGCGGTTTTGAATTTTAAAGACGAAGGTATATTGTATGGAATAACATTTAAAATGTTTCATTGCGCCGGTATAAAATTTTGAACACGTTTAAGTCAATTTCAGTATAATAGGTAATTTTATTTCTTTTCTCAGGAGATTTTATTTTTTAAGCTGTTTGCCGCCTGGGGCGCTTGCCCCCTTTTACAGACCCTAGGTCCGGTACTGGTAAACATAACATGTGTAGCACGAAACGCAGTGTTGCAAACTGTTGATAATATTCGACGATAATAAACATTCTACCTCGTGTATTATTTACAAAAACTCCATTCTACGCTTCATATATGATATTCTTTTTATCACGGGGGGGGGGGGAAATCAATCATCCAATAAAGGAACTATTTCAACATATAAAACGTCATAGATTGGCACCACTGTCAACTCAACTATATCCCATTATGGCTAGGTAAATTCTAATATGCATCCGCTTTATAGAAATCAACTCTCGAGAAATATTAATCTTATTTACCGTTGTAAAAAAAAAAACAAAAAAAAACGGGATTTTGGGTTTGAAGTCCCTTGGTATCTAGAAAGCGAAGGTTTTCGACACAACCCCATCTAGCTTTCTCGTTGTTTAATTCTCAGATGTTCGTTTGCTAAGTGTACCACAGCCATCCATAGGGCTATACTAGTGTATGAACTATGCATTATTGATTGAAATGGAACGCAAGGGATGGCGCGCGGCATGCTCAAATTCTTACCTTCATTTTTGATATTATTTTATTATATGTAGTAAGAATTTTAATGGCAAGTTAAGAATTCCAACGATTCAGTAGCAATAATAGATGCTCCATTCATAAATATAATGAATACGGGTACTATTTCACCTTGTAATACGACAGGTCTAGAAGTTTAATGAAGGCTACTATATAAATAGACCCAAGGAGGGGGGGGGGGTCGTGTAAATTTGTACTGAAGACTGGAAATGCACCTAAACGCGTTCTACCCATTCTGGCGATGGATTCCTTTGACAATACATTCCCCTCCCTTCCGAGGATTTCCCCGCATATTCAGTCTCTCTCGTAAGAGGCGAGTAAACGGGTAAGGTACTCCACAGTAGCTGAAAGGTCGTTTACTCTGGTAGGCACTCTCTCGCAAGAGTACTCCAGTAGGAAATTAGGTCTCTCCTGGTCGAAAGGTCCACTTGTAAGCTGTGTCCTCTCTCGTAAGAGGAAACGTGCAGGTGCGTTTACCTCTCTTGAGAAGTCATAGATTATTTGGTACCTGGGAGGTTATTTTCTCCCCACTCAACTTGTGTATCGCGTTCACCATCCGTAACTCAAAGGTGGCATCCGCTGGAGTACATGACACTTCGGTTCGGGAATAAACTCTACGTGCCCACATACAAGGAAGAAGGTTGCAGCATCACGTCCACTATAACGTCTTGTTCCTTGCCATTGGATTCGTTCAGAGACAGCCACGTTCCTTGCCTGTCCAGTAATTGCTTCTAGCGCTCAACAGGGACGACGTGAACTTGTTATATATGGCGCCCGAACAGGAAGTCGAAGGAGCTGACCCCATTTTCCAGGGGGAAGGGGGGACATCAGCCTTGGAAAAGGGAGAGAAGGTGAAGTCGGGGGCGAAGCTTGGCGACTAGTCAGTGACGAAAAACTAGTTGATGAATGGGAATCTCGATTCTGCAACGAAAATGCAGAACCATAGAGATGAAGGATAAGATCAATATCAAGTTAAACTGCAAATAGGTTACAAGGAGAGAAACTATCACTCAAAGAGAATTAGATGCGAGAACTACCAAATTTTTTTTTTTTTGCCAATTCCAGTCAAAGTAGGATCTAGATCGCATTGCACAGTTACCAAACCAGGCACTGAGTGCACACAGGTCGCATGGAAAGGAAGCCGTGGAGAGAAACATCTATTTGAGGATCATAGGGAAGATTCAAAACAAGATTTACTTATGTTGAAGTCAATGGAAGAAATTAGGAAAGAGAACATGTCCCGTATTGAAGAATTCATGCATGGGCTTAATGCTGTTATATCCCAGATGAAATATGATATCGACTTGCTGAAGAAGAAATAGGAGGGAAGTAAGAAAAAAAATAGAGGTATTAGCTAAAAGATAGGAGTCGGCTAAAACGAAGATAGAGCTAACCTATTCAGAGATAAAGGATTATGAAGGGGAGAAGCGTAAAGAATTAGAGGCGAATAATAAAAGTGAGGAATTTGAGCAACGTATCTATTCCTTGGAAGACAGGAACACTAACTTGTCTGCATCGGATAACGGCGCCCTAAATGGAGCACTCTTCATGGGGAAGGAGTCGGATGCTGGAACACAGAAAGAAGACGTAGCAGAGATTCTCTTAAAGAGACCAAGGGAAAAAGCATGCAGCTGCCAATGTGAACACACTTCTCACAAGGAGAAGAAAAGTGGCATGCACCCCGAAACGAAGAAAGGACGCGGTAGAAGAAAGAAGAAATATTATAGTAGCGATGAAGAAAAACATAGTAAGAGTGGATACTCGGAACGAGATAGCGATATCTCTTCAGATACTGATAGCAATTGCCGATATATAAGGAGAACAAAGAAAAATACCGAAAAGATAGGAGATTTTAGAAAAACCTTCACCAGAGGGATTGTTGTTTTGATAGTCGTTCGAACATCAACTGAATTAAAGTCTTTCACTACGTATGTGGCAGGGACAACATACATGTCAGCCCGTGCTTTTTTGAAGTAATTCGAAAGTGAAGCAACATTGGTGCGATTGTCCCGTAACCAATGGCTACGGATCTTACCTTTTGTCGTAAAAGGACCTGAACTTTCGTGATTTCACTCCAATGTTGATGGTTTTCAGCCATATGAAGACTTTTATTATTCATTTCTGAAATATTATCATTCGGAAGCTATAACTTACGCTAGATTAGTATCCACACCGTATTATTCGCGGTACGACGAGAATTAAAAAAAATGTGACAAGCCGATACAACGCGATAAGAGACTTGGACATAAGTGCATCAGAGACCCAAATTTTTAATAATTTGGTCACCCTGATTCCTGCAGAAGTACGTAGAATTTTTGTAGCTCTGTCAGACCTTTGATTAAAGTAATAGAGACGGTCAGGAGGTTTGAAGCCATCCCAGACGAGAATCAAGAACGAGGAACGTATTCTTCGAGGAAAGGATCCTACGAATTACCAAGAAGGGAACCTGGCAGGGTAACCGGAGTAAGCACGGTCGACATGCAAGGCGCAGTGAGGAGTGATGATCGGAGACAGTCATCAGAGGAAGAAATATGGCGAGACAAGGAGAAAAAAAAGACAACCGATTCCAAAGACAGTTTCAATGTAGACGTAGAGGTGGGGAACCATGGTATCGAAGATATTCTTCCGAGGGCAAGGAAGCTCCAAAAGATAGGGAAAATAAGGAGAATCTGGACACAGAACCATAAGAAACAGGTAAGAAGAGCCCTGTGAAGGATAAAAAAGAAACAAAAAACGAAGAGACTGGCCGCGCCTGATGGTTCGACAGGCCGGTGATTCACGAAGAGGTAATAAAAGTCCTGATATAGGGAAAGATCAAACTGAAATTGTAAATAGTTATATATGCGTTATAGACTATTCAAGGGTGAGTGAAGGGTGTTGGATCAATGAGTGCGAGGAGAACGCGTGTATGGAAGATATTTGCAAGAATGAAGGTGTGTTAAATATTAATACTAGTGTCATACCTGTAAAGATATTAAATCGTCTATTCTATGGACTATTAGATTCAGGAGCAGAAGTTACATTATGCTCCGAAGAACTTTGGAAAAGAGTGAGCAGTATAGTATTACGTCCCCAGATAAGACAGGACATAACATTAATAGATTTTTCTGGGAGACGAAAGACTCGTGTTAAGGGAGAACTGACACTACCTCTACTGCTGGACAACGTTAATATATATAATCAATTCTAGGTAGTTGCAGGCCTCAAGCAGGACATCATGTTGGGTAAAGACTTATTGACTGAATATAAAGCCGGGATGAATTTTGATGCCGGCGAAGTGTCCCTAGAAATCTGGGAAATCCGTATTAAGGTACCAATGACTCATCATAGCAAGAAGGAGGAAGTAAAAATTCAAGAGAAACAAGGAATGGACATTGTGAATGTTACGAGAAAGAGAGTAGAAAGTGACGAGATATCTAGTGAACATTCAGAGCCAGTGGATTATATTGCGATGGAATGTCAGTGTGAGTCTAAACAAGTGCAAGTAAGTATGCGAGACTGGGACCAGTTATTAGCCCAGAGCGTCAAAGATCTTAGTTGTTTGGAGGACGAGAAGAGGATCATGGCTATGCAAATTATGGCAGATGATGGTATATGCCAGGTAGAAACTGCTAATGTCAATTATCCGCAGAATAAGTTGCCGGAATTGCAGGAACCCTGTATAGGGAAGTACGTTCCTAAAGCGGTGTGCCACGGATGAGGAGATAAAAAATAGCCGTCGATTCAAGTAATGTATCCCCAGATGACAAAGAGGCATTGCGCATAAGGTAGAAGATCATGCAAAGAAATTTATCCCGCCTTGAAGAATTAGATATACATGGGTTGAGTCAGGATGGACATTCCCATCGAATACCTGCCATTCATTGTGTTGGATCATGGAATACAAGGGAACTCCAAAGTGGATGTGAAACCGCAATGGGCGAACTGGTAAACAAGATGGTCATCCAAGAGGCTGTGAGGAGATAAGTGATCAGTGAAGGGAACGGAAGAGAAACCAAGTCAAGACCAACGTTACTAAGATCACACACCGAGTGAAACTTGAGGACATTGGTGGAAGTGAACAGTATAAACTTAGTGAATCATGTGAACTGGATAACGGATTCAGGGATCGAGAACTCGTTTGGGCACCATATGCCATGGACATCCATAGGGCTATACTAATATATGAATTATGCGTTATTGAAGTGGAACGTAAGAGATGGCGCACGGCACGGTCAAATTTTAACTTCGTTTTTAATATTATTTTATTACATATAGTAAGTATTTTAATGGCAAGTTTAGTATTCCAACGATTCAGTAGTAATAATAGATGCTCTATTCATAAGTATAATTTAATACGGGTACTATTTCACTTTCTAGTTTGACAGGTGTAGAAGTTTAATGGAAGTCATTGACCCAAGAGGTGGGGTCATGTAGATTTGTACTGTACTGAAAATACACGGAAATACACTGAAAGTACTGAAAATACCAGGTTGTGCGGAAATGAATGGCTAAAAAGGAAGAATGTCTACCGTCTGACTGTTTGGCACCGAAGGAATGGTAATACCCATTGAAGGTCATAACAACAGGTAGTCTTCACGCCATAGGTGCAGGTATCATGGAATGTGTTACAGTCCTCTGTGCAACTTGCTGGAAGAGCGTGAACATTCGGATAAGTTTGTTGGATTCGTTGAAGCTGGGAGATACTGCAAAAAGTCTCCAAGATGATGAAAGTCGAGGACATAGGTCGGTGGCGGCTAAAGACACTTCAAAAGGCATATGTGGAGGCAAATTCACGCACCACCGTCACGGAACTTGCCACGAGAATTTAACGTTACTAGTTCAACGGCTTCCGATGATCGACAGTAAACAGAGAAAATGAAAAATAATGGACAACTACGTATCGGATGAATTGTCTGAATGTCACAAAAAATAGCACCACAACGGTCTGTCACCACAAGACCCCCTTCTCGATTGCGTTCTGACGTCAGATGAGAAGTGTATCCTGTATGATAATCGTAAGTGGAGTGAGTAGTTGGACGTTAGCGAATCCCCCGTCAAACGCTTTCCAAAGCCAAAAGTTGACACCAGAAAATATATTGTTGTTATTGTAATGAAAAGAACTAAATGTTGTCCATTTCAAGTATCTAACCCTGTCACGTACTATGTAGAAATTAATGAAAATTCATCGGGAGCTGTGTATAAAGCAGCCTCGCCGACCTATAGCAAGGGTTCTCTATTCTTGCAGACAACGCTAAACCCTCCGTGACACCACCATTGGACTTAGCACCAACAAATTACCATATGTTTATCTGCGAGTCACTTTCTGGTAGACAGTTTGTTCAAAAACAGGAATAATATAAAAAAGTGCTCTCCGCCATTTGAATGCCTCACGAGAGCGACCGTTCTTTAGGGTCGTGATTGAGAGTGTTGTGAATCTTGGCATCTTCGAATGTTACTGTATTTCGATTGATTTACTTAGAGTCTTTGATCACCAAATCCATTTCATAAAGAATATATATATATATATATATATACTTTTATTTCTCTTGATGATTTGTTTATGTGACACAGCTGTGCTTTACAAAATAATAACATCTTACAAATACAGAAAGGTTTTTCAATTGTTATTACCCTTATCAAGTTCTGGTTCAGTATATTAAAAATATTACATATCTCCCCTCTTATCGCCCTGCAAATATCAAACCAATTCCTGCCGTACGCCAGAACATGTCGTTGCACTCTGCAGTATTGCATTCCTTCGATGGTGTTAAATAGAACAAGAATATTAATACATTGCATCCTTCACTTATCCCCAGAGAGTGAAGAAAACACGAAGTGAGAGGTTAAGAGAACCTGTGGACATCCATTTTCTTCGGACTCCACCAGGACACGCTGGAGTCGCCGTAGCTCAGGCGGCAGCACGTCGGACTACGAATCGGGTGGGTCGGGTTCAAAACCCGTCCAGGACACTGGAGAATTTTCCCGCAGTGTTCCCATGCTTGGCGCTCTGATGTGCACTCAGTCTCCTATCAAATTGAGTACCAGAGTGTCCTTGGTACTCCTGGTCATCTTGGGAAGGTAAAGGCGGTTGATCGTGGGGCTGACCACCCCACATCACTTCGTACCGTAGGTCAAGAAAATGTGGAGCGCTACCTCCACATCCCTCATGCATCGTTCATGGCGCGTGCGTATCGCAGGAAGCTTTACCTTACCAGTACACGTTCTACATTTCCCTCTGGTACTAAGTCGAGCACAGTTTTTCTCGTTACACTAACGCCATATTTCACAAAACGGATCATACCATCTTGGATTAGCATTATATGAAGATATGTCCTTAGCATACTTTGCCACTGACCCAATGTGATGGACATGGTTTCGTGAAATTTATATTTTACATGTGTTATATTTGATGGAATAAACTTAGTATAATAATTATTTCCTTATCAGAAGATTCCAAAGGTAAATATTCTTGGAATTAAACCTATTGAGAAAAGTCGTCAGAAAAATTTGGAGTTCTAATATTGACTATTATGTGTAATAAAAGAAGTCCAGAATCCTTTATTTTAAATCTATCTTAGTGTGCAAAATGAGTAGTCTCTGTACTTTTATAGCTATGAACGTAAGAAACGTAACATTATTTAAGACTAAACATAAGGTAAAACTCAGAAATTGTAAAAATCAGAAATATTGGGTACAAACGAACATGTTTACGATAAAATTGTTTCTAAATTTTTCTTGCACATTTTACTGTGTATTAAATATGGAAAAATCACAACAGAAGTGCTTTTACTTCGATGAATCACCCAACAAATTCACGACCCGAAGCTATCAGTTAACTTTGTCAGCCATCTTGGAATTAGGCACTATCCAGAGTCCAGCCAGATGTTCCCCCAAATGGTTTATTCTAGCTTCTGTATGATTTCAGCGCATGCGCAGAACCAAGCACTGTGACATGATACAAGCTTCAGCAAATAGTTCCTGTGAACACGGATTCATACTTTTGTTAACCTTGAGATCAATCAATTGAAGACCTGAATTGAAAAAACACCCCAAGTACACCGGAGTATATTTTTCAGGAGGAACGGAAAACAATCCAAGGTCTTTGTATATCATCCTATTCAGCGATAGTTATTTTGTATTAAAAAAGGGTTTCTGTGGTGGGATTAGGATGTAATTTTTATGCAAGTGGATAGCCCTTGGAAAATAGATGCGACGAGCAGAAAAATGCAAGTGGACTTGGGATGTTTTGCAATTCAGGTCTTCAATTTAGAAATTAAACTAAAGCCCAGATTTTTATTCTTAATGAGTATTTTTATTCATTTTTATTTTTATTTATTTTGGAATATAGAAAAAAACAAATGTGTCAGAACCTACTGGAAGTGCCATTATTACGCATCTAGGTTCAAAGACCGGTACGGTGGTTTGTCAATTCGAAAAAAAAACAAACGTAATGTGGTTATGCAGAGCCTTGCATTTGAAGTAAATTCAATGTAAGTAATCTAATCCATATGATGCTCTTGTCAAGTAAATATTGCCTCAGTGTTGCCAAAGTATACAAATTTTCTCATTTCCCATATTTTTTACCAAGGAAACTTCTACGAGTATACATTTATTTAAAATTAGAACTGTAAGAGACGTCTTTTACCCATTTTTAAACCTAGCATGGTGTTTATAACATTGTAAATAACTAGGGCCTAATTATAAATTCCATTGCAATTGTTCTTTTGACTTGTAGTATTAATGATTTTAAAAACTTGGTTTACGGGAATAGTTATTATTTATTTTTTTATATTACACCTACCTTGCAACAGATGTCACATAATCAGACTTGCTATTATGTTGAGCATCAATGCTTATTCCCATAGCAGTTTCTGGAAATACGAAAGAAAATAATCACTGTTACTTATTTGTGGTTACAGAACGTAATACTATGGTAAAATGATTCTGACTTTAACTTTTTTAAATATAACAAATCCAGCATTTTATGAAGTTCAATTAATAATACTTTAATCATTTACAATACAAGATCATTATAACTGTAAATATACAACGTACTGTTAGAGTTGGACTGTTTGCTCTTTTCTCAAAGCAAAATATTTAGGGCTCAATCCAAGTGGGTTTTCCCGTCTTTATCGTGTTACGTCAATTATTCAAAATTCTGTGCAGGTAATCAAAATTTAAACCTCGCGGACCAAAGTTCGTTTCACACTTTAATATTTGGTACAATGAGTTTTACAGAAATGCTACTAGTAACCTCAGAATTATGTGCAGACACTTTTGGGACAGAATAATGTCCCAAAAGTGTCTGCACACAATCCTGAAGTTATTTCTAACATTTTCTTAAAGCTAATTGAACCTATTATCGAAGTACGTAATGAACTTTGGTCCCTGAAAGTTAAATGTTGTTAACCTGCACGTGATTCTGAATAATAGACGTAAAATGAAAAAGGCGGGAAAACCCACTGCGATTGAGCGACTTCTTTGTGTTACTAAACACAATTTCACTAAACAAGCGAACGCAAGCAGAATAGTGTTCTAGTAATTATATACAGTAAAGTACAAATACATTAGTACTTACATTTATTTATCTTTTAAACACACCCGATATGATAAGAAATTCAATTCATTTTAGATACTAATTCGTCCCGAACTAATGCGTTCAGAAAAAAAGCATTTTTTCTTTTACTGTCCTTTACTGCTAAACTGAAGTAATTCTAAATGGTCTCGAAATGGTAGCGGGCCAGTCACCTGTACAATACATATATATACTGTATATATCACGAATCCTGATATGACGACTACTTATTGACACATCGTATAATGCTACATACAGTTAACAGTTCGTTCTGTGCTCTATATACTGAATGATTGCAAATATGTTTCGTAAGCACTGATTACATGTACTACTGGCTAAGTTTTCTAGTACTGTTTTCTAGATAGCACTGATTACGTACAATTCAAATAAAAAATATAAACATTGCTGACAGTCGTCTATTACACTCTAATGATATAATACAAGTTTGTACGTAAATCTTATCTCATCACGAGATTTGCAGGATGTGCGCACTTTTTGTTCGCGAACTAAATCTTGAGCGCCTGTGGTGCAGTGGCGGCTTTTCGGGTGAAGTTGGTGAAGTGTCACTTCACATATTACTTTTTATGCATTATGTTATATGAAACTATTTACAAGGATCAATCAAGATATGAAATAATTTATGTTTATCCATCAAGATCCTCAGCTCTAAGTAAGACGGAGAAGTGGCATTATGGGCAATGCAATGAAGCATAAAAATCCAGGAAATTGTTTAATATAGACTGACCCGGTATGTTTACGTGTAAATGTAGCACGTCACTTGCTATTTAGACCACAAGCCGCCACTGCTGAGATGGTCACTTTCCTTACCCCCAATTCTCTCTGCATACACGTATGAGCTCCACATGAACTTAGTTAATTAAAACTAACTAACTCTATGGCTTACGAAACTCGCAAGCTCATTGCCGCAGTACATCCTGGGAAACATCAAACCAGTTTTCATCTTGAACTTCTACCCCTCCAAGATCCCTTCTAATATTGCCATCCCAATGATGTCTAGGTCTTCCTAGCGGCCTCTTTTCCTCCGGTTTACCAAACAGAATAATCTTTGTTTTTCTGCCATGACCTGCCCACCTCAGCAGTTGTGATATCATTATTCTTGTAATATCTGGTGAATCATACAGTGTGTCTGAAGTTCTTCATTATACAGTCTCCTCCATTCTCAGATAATCTCATTCCGTTTTGACTCGTATATCTTTCTCAAAACATTATTTCAAAACGCACGCACTTTATGTTCATTTGCTAGAGTCGTACTCCCGTTTTCGCAACCGTAATTTATTACCAACATAATAACTGTTCTGTATATTTTCAGTTTCAGCTTCCTTGATATTAATCGCGAGTCTAGGAATCTCTGGAGTGAACATGAGTTACCGGATGCTTACTCGTACTCGTAATAACTTTTTATTTCGTTCCTGACCTCGTTCTAACATGTTACATATGCCCCCAAGTGTTTAAATTAGTTCAGTATCTCTCTATGTTCTCATTCTTAATAATTTAGACACTCTTAAACTAAATTCATTCTTAATAATGAATTTAATTTACTACAAGCGAGTTCGAATCGCTAAGTGAAATAACCAGTTCGCTGAGAAAGATGCAAGTCTACCGGGTTGGAGGTTCCCTGGAAGCGTGCTCGTGTCACAATCGATTCTAAAATAAATAACGTGAGGTCTGTAACTGTAAGATCCTGTAAAATGTTACATTTAAATTACGTTTAGATATCGAAAGACTGAAGTAGATGAATTTTTGTTAACTAAACTTAAAATTAAACCCACACATTCATGCTATCTTAATCCGAAAAGCTTTTCTAATAAATTTCACTTTTAGGATTTTCAGTCCCAAGGAAATAACGGCTCCTGCTCAGAAATCTGACAAGGCATAAAATAACAACCTGCTGAAACTCTAACAAACTATTCGTGAATCATGCGCCCCAGTACTATTTGTTTTCCCCGAGTACACAACTGAAATTTGTCCTTTTTTGTTTTAAACTCAGTGTGAACTTTGAGTGTCCCGTCTCTCGCAA
>JAGDQP010056062.1:1793-13012 GCA_022664845.1 Lepisma saccharinum
CTCTGAATCCTTTATCGTCTTCGCCACTAAAAATGCAGGGTTAACTCGATATAACTACCTCCCATCAGTATTGCGCACGCGCACAACGTCGTCAATTGTTTTTGATGTGGACGTCCGCCATTATGTTTTTCTCTCTCTTCCAATTGTCCACGTGTGTGCTTAGTGAACTTTTTTTTCTTCTACGGAGGTTGACATTCATCCGAAATATATAAGTGACTTTATAGTGTTATTTGTTAAATTGTGCACGTGATCTTCGTCAAAAAACTACGTTAAGTACAATTCTTTTCCTCTCTATTCTAATCTCACATATTATATTACGTATCCGGCCTTCTGCTATATGTACTTTATAAATATTCTGAACCCTGACTCACCTGCCACAGTTAAAGAGATGGGAACAGACGTACAACTAACTTTATCCTTTCCGACAACCATGAACCCGGCCTCAATTGCTGTAACAATCTGCAGCGGTTTCTTCTTCTTCGGTGCTTCTTCTTCTATTCTCCCTTCTTTCTTTTCACTTTAATTTTATCTTCCAATATATTTTTTCTTTATTCTCCTTTTTCCCTTTTATCTTCATTATTATTATTTTTCCGTCCCCTCTGATTCTTTATTCTCTTATTCCTTTAGCCCCTCACTAACTCCTAGTTACCTCCGCACTTCCTTCTCCATTTGGTGTTTTCTCCGACCCATCTAGTCATTTTCTCGCATCCACAACCTGGCCATACTGTTACCTAGCATTGGTTAGCAACATGACTATTCCTTAGCACCAGTTCCGTACCAGTCCTATCTGTCCATTTTGTCTCCTGTCACGTGGAAAAGCTTTTGCGAAACGTTGCCAATTCTGTGTGTTTGTGATGTTTGTGTACACCTGTCTTTGCATCCTGTAACGTAATTACCTTTTTTTTCTGCCTTTTCTTACCATCTTATATGTATATGACCAGATGTTGATGGACATAGACAGTGGTGGCTAAAGGTTTCCTATAGACGAAGGTTTGAAATTTATTGTCCTTTAGGGTATTGTAAATTTGGACGTTGAACGAACGTAAGCCATAGTGCTGTTACCGCCCATAAAATCCATTTTATCTTATCTTATTTTGGACCTTGAAGACAATTCAACTTCTCTAATTTTTCTAACTCATGAGTGAACTTCAGTTTTGGATGAAAAGCGTTTAATTCCTTAAATAGGAAATGCAATTCTGAATCAGTTATAAATAATTAATCCACCATCTACGTATGTTGCGCACCTAAAAACTATGAGCTCTGAACAACGATGTTTCTAGGTAGTCTAGGTGATGCTTGCCAAAATTGATGACAGTGGATTTCCCATCGCTAACTTCTTTTGAACGTAGTATTTATCTTCGAATTTAAATATATTAGTCCTAATGCATAGTAAGATTAATTTTAACAATCTTCAGTTTTTAATGTGGTAAACTTGTTTCTCGAGAGGAATGCCTTTGTACATGATAGTGGGAACTGAATTGTACTTTGTATATGTCTACATCAACTGAAGCTAATTGTTATCCATGTTTAATAAGGAACACACCTGTATTTGACATCATAGCTGTTATTCACTGTTCATTTAAAACTGTGATTTTGACTAGTTAAGACTTCTGCAAGGTAGTTTGCTAAGTTTCATTATGCACTAGCACTAATGTATTTCAATTGAAAGAAATACTACATTCACAAAGAACGTTTAACGATGGTAAATCCACTATTTTCCATTTTGGCAATCATCACCATGGACCATGTAGAAACATCATTGTTCTCTACACCAGAGCTTAGATCTGTTAAGTACACAACATAAGTAGAGGATAGATTATTAATGATATTATGATTTAGAACTGGATTTCGTACATAAGGAATTAAACGCGTTTCACCCATGATTAGGGAAAGTTGATTTATCTCTCGACTAGCTAACTAATAGCATGAACCGACTTGCTGGCCTACCGCGTCATAATATTCTGGCAGCAAACTACAACTAAGAATACATTCAACAGATCTCGTGGAGAAAAAAGTTACATTTTCTTACCTGTTAGTGTTCAACTATTTCTTTTGTATGTTATATACAAAATACTAAACCAAATCGTTTTGTGTGTGTGTGTGTGTTGTGTGTGTGTGTGGGAAGGGGGTACACTACAGGCAGCACATCATTCTCATCCCGATATTTTATAAAGTGTACGTACGATATACGTACCATATTGTGCTTAATATACGAGGGAAATACCAGCACATTAACAGAAAAAACTAATGACAACATTTGTTGTTTCATATCATACAATTCCATATTCATTATTTTGCCTCACTCCTTTCATGTAACAATCAAAGTTATTCAAAGAAAGTCATGATGCGCTGAAGACTAAACGAATGCTAACTGATACTTACCGGCGTTGATAAGTAGTCTTCAAAGAGATTTCTTCTCTCTTCTAACGTTTCGGGAGCTTATGCTGTTCCAATGATCACAGAGAAAAAAGGCCTGGATGTTTGTTGAAAGAAGTACGAAGGAAGTGAAAAAGAAAGATAAAGGAAACAAGGAAAAGAAAAAGAACTGTACTTAAGTTGTCTTGAACTTCAATAAACATCTAGGCGTTTTTTTCTGTGATCACGGGAGCAGCATAAGCTCCCGAAACGTCAGAAGAGAGAAGAAATATCATCATTTGAAGACTACTTATCAACGCCGGCAAGTATCAATTAACAAAATTATTTATTTGTATCGCCAACAGCATAATATTTTGTTCTTACACTTATTGTAAAACAACGACTTAACTCATACTAATTATGTAATTTCTAATTATTTTTATGTTAATGTGTATTAAATATGTGGGATTGAATAATTAGTTGGTACTTATTTGTAATAATTATTGCGTGAGTTTATTTACTTTATTTCATGCCTACAGCAGGGTATGTGATCAATTATTAATTGTTTCCGTAGATCCGCGATATGGATAAGACTGGAAGCTAATATTAGTTAGAAAAAATATCATCAACTGTATATGCTACTATTAGCACTCATGGGTAGTTCCAGATCATCTTTTACTTAATATCTTATTAAATTAATTTACAATTTCTTTTGTGTCTCGATATCTCTTCAAGGAAAATTTTCCATTGTACTCAAAACTGTAATCATGAAAACAGATATTTCAATATTAAAATCAATGTAAAGCCTAACGGCGAATTTCCTCATGTTAACGACTATTTTTTCTGTTTTACAGGCAGAACGTAGTTACACAAGGTCTGTCAATTTACTAGCAACACTGCACTCGAGGTGCGGTTGGCACTGTTCCGAAATGTAGATCGTTCGACGATTTGGACTGTTGACTACACGTGAACAAAGGATATCTTACTCGGACGTGTTTTCTGGTTGTGTGACGTAGCACCATGTTACAGGTCTTTGGAGGACCTGTACGCTTTGGAATCTCGTTTTCTCAGAACAATCTTTCGCTTGGGGAAAAGGATGAAGTCATCAGTAACCAAATCTCAGAAATAAAAAGGATGTCCAAGTTGAACTATCGTGCTTTTGGTGAGAAATGACTTCAATAGCAACGTCATCGGACAGATTGTGGCAGCGTAATTTTTAACCTGGAATAAAATTTGTCCACTATTAAATGAAAAATTCCAAACATTAGAATCCCAAAATACATTACTTGAAGAAGTTCATTCCTAAATAAGGGCATGCGACCTCTAACTTAATTTTCGTTAACAGCTTTATGATGACAAAAAGTTAATATACCAAGTTACTTACTTGATTCAAGTATCAAGCAGCCTCGAAGCTGCATAACTATAATAATTCCTCGAAAGTGTCTGTAGCAAAATACACGCAGCCTTTGAAAGGGCAGACACCAAGAATACACATTATGTGATAAAGAATAGAACAGAGAAAGACAAGAAAAGTAGAAAAATATATATAGAAAAAAAGAAGAAAAAACAATATTAACACTTATAACGCGAATAAATTTTATAACTGAGGGTGTGAAAAGCGTTGCCAACCACCTAACACAAAGGTTAATAATGGGAAATGAAGAATTCACTGTCATCGAAAAATCATTTATATAATGAGATATTTGTGGTAAAATATGAGAAAAACTACATTCAAAGTGAATAAATATTCTAAATGTTAAGAACAATAAATGTATATTTTGTTTATTTCAGGTTTATTTGAGGAACTTAGGAGTCAAAGAATAATGGAGTGGCACTTGCAAATATGTATGTAATGCAGCTTATAAAATTATGTTGCTGTCAAGTACAGAAAAGAAGAAATACAACTAATTAACTAAATTAAATTATTAATTTACGATCCAAAACGGATGGAATGAGATAACATTGAGATTAAATGAAACCTAATGAGAATCTGAATTAGGTGAGCATACTTTCGAAGGAAGGAAACAATGGCTTACGTATATTACCACTCTCGGCGTTTAATTCTAGTTCCTTAGATAAAATGAAATATCCTTCTTTAGCGGAACAAACAGTGTTAGATTTGACTTTGTAAATGTCCAGCGGACAGTATTTAATGATTTTTATTACGTAAGTGTTTAGATAAGCCTTAGCCAGGATTGTCCCAATTGGTATCACGTTCGTCCTCACTTAACATATCTGATAGGCATCGCTTAGTCCCTCTAATACTTTTTTCTCACTTGCAGGTCACCTCATAAACGTCAGAGAATTGTAAAGGATCACTAAAGTAGCTTTTATAGCTAGTGAACGATTTTATCTGAGTTTTTTGAAGAACATAATGTTGGGATTTGGTTGTATTTCTTCAATATCTTTAACGTGGGCTGTTATTTTGGGAACTACAAATAGCCGTACGAATTTAGAGTCTTTCTGATTATTAGATTTCAGCTTTTTATTCAAAGAGGCTAATGCAGAGTTAGGCCAAAGCTGCGACTGTTCCATTCTGATTCTTTACAACTCTGTTTATGAAGTGACCTGTACCTGCAACAAAAAAAGAAAGAAACAATGTATTGGGGTGACTAAGTAATGCCCATCAGTTATGTTAAGTGAGAACGAACGTGATACCAATTCGGCCAATCCGGACTCAGGCCTATCTAAACATATACGCAATGAAAATCATCAAATACAGTCCACTAACATTTTACACAAAGTTAAATCTAACACTGATTGTTCCGTTAAAGAAGTTAGTTTCATTTTATCTAATAAACTAGAACACCGATAATACTGCTACATATGAAACGTTTATGCACTTTTTCCGTTTTTAATTTTCTTTAAAGTCAGGTCATAAAAATAGAAGAAATGATATTTAAATATAGCACATATTCGAGCAGGCAAATTTTTGTTGACAAATGTCAAACGCGTTGAAAATGTATTGTGGTAACGATAAAATGTTTTGTGGGCGGTAACAGCACTAAGGCTTACACCCTTCCAGAGTGTATTGTGGTGTTTCTAACACGATTCTCATCCGTTGTGAATTTTTTTGTCTTCTGAATTACTTCCTGTGGTATGGAATACTGAAAAATGTCAGGTAGTGAACACTGTTTCTGTCACAGACACTACAGGAAGTGTTGTATTTACTGGAATGTTTAAACCAGGGGTTCTTAACCTGGGGTCCAGGGACCCCTAAGGGGTCCGTGGATGTGTTTCAGGGGTTCGGGAGGTTCAGATAAATAATTACGTTTACATTGCTGCGCGTGTAAGTGTTGTGAAAAAAAAAGCAATCAGACTACTGGAAATTACTTTTCCTTGCGTCCGGTGTGATTTTTCTGAAGAATCATTCGAGCAAGGGGTGATTACTATACTTTTTTTTTACGTTCGCCGGAGGTAATCTTACTAGTGACTTCCTCGAAACTTACTTTACATTCTTTTTTTTTTCTTTTTTTTCATCTGCCGCTATATTGGATTTAGGGGCGCTTCGTCGCCACGACCTACAATGGTTTGGAAAACAGGATCCTATGTACTTCCTATAGACACAATGGGTTTCCACGAAATGTATATATGTAAAAGGTAAGTTTTTGTTATTCATTAGATGAGTTTTTGTTTTTCATCAGAAGGATTTTGAAGATCTTCAAATTAGGAATTGCAGTGATCAACTTTGAAAGCTCATAAAATAATAATAAAAAAGTGAAACAACACGTTAGCAACTGTGTTTCAAGAAGTATTAAGAGATGATTCTGCCTTTATAATGAAACTTGAGTTCAAGGTCATTCCTGGTAAAACTGTGTTCCAATGTTGGAACATTTAAGAAAATCGCAAATTTCAAGTTTAAATGTCTGAAAGAGAAAACCATAAAATTTGAAATCGTAACTTTGGATAATTCTATTGCTAGTTAAATCCTGAGTTTCATTTTGTGGTTCACAACGGTGGGTATGTTACAGGTTGTCAAACATTGACAAAAATTGGCAATGCGTAGAGAGGCCTCCTTCAGGCAGAACACTCGCCTCCAAATGTATGCAGGACCACTTAGGAGATAATTTTAACACAGTTACTAATACACATATAGAATTTAAATATTATTCTGTTACTCTGATCCTAGATCTACTTGTAAGATAACAACTTTATTAACTGCCAATTGCTTCTAAATTACCTCGGACTGTAACAATTTACATATCTTTGACAATGGCTGAGTGAAACTACTTGTTCCAACTACTTCTGATTGAAAGGAATAAACACATATTCTCAGTTTCAGAAAGTAATCGATTCTTAACATCTTTCTACCATTTTCGTAATTATTACATAATGTAATAAGACAGGTTCCATCTCAATTCAGGCAGGACATGTACCGGTCGAGTAATAGATGTTGGTAATTATTTTTCTGTCGGCTATTTATGAAAATTTACGAGACCAGTATTTTTTATTTTTCCGAGAAAAAAATCTACCGATATATTCCTTCTTAAAGTTTATTGTTGATACTTAATGAAGCTATAAACATGGTATGCTGTACTACTTTTGACAATCATATCATAGCTACTAAATAACATTAAGAAGTATTTATTTTTTTATATAAGGTAGTTACTTGCATACTCCACGTCGTTTGTACAAGGTGTACAGAAATTCTAAGAACTCTGAAGAAAAAAACGAAAATTCCACAATTTCAAAACTGTTTTACTCTTCCGTAACAACGTACGTACTTGTTTACAATCTTTTAAGTACTTTATCGCAAAAAAAATACTTAAAGGAGTTTGGGTCTGTCACTTTTACTGTAACAACTACAGAAAGTTGGTTGTTTTTGAAAAGTTTGCTATATTTGAGCACCATTAGCTCAAAAGTCACTTTTTTCTTCACTATAGTTGGTACACTTTTGTGTGCTAAAAGTTGACCTACCGGTAGTTTTATTAGCGACCAGTCACTGGCTTCGATTTTATGGGTAAATGTTTCCTGCAAAATTTGTTTTTTTTGAAAAGTCAATCACATTGGGACGCCACTTTGCAAGAAAATTCATTCTCCAGACCACGTTTTTAGTTTCAATGATCAACAACAACGAACTTTAAGAAGGAATATCTGGGTAGAATTATATTTTTCCAAAAAATAACAAATACAAGTCTCTTAAATTTGTATCACGAGCTCATAGAAAAATATTGACCAAAAAACAAGACTTGATTGGACAATTTTTTTCTTGAACTGCCTGAATTGAGATGGAACGGATCAATAATGAAATGAAGCTATGACGGCCTGTTTACTTGGGGCGCAAACGTAACGGAACACCTGAATATCATAATAATATTTAATTCTTACCAAGCGGGCGTAGCTCAGTTGGTAGAGCGTTGACTTAGTAATCGAAAAGTCCTGTGAACAATTCCAGCGACCGCCTATCCTGACTGATGTTTTTTTTCTTTCTCAGCCACGCCACTCAAATGTCGACACGGTACCTACAAACTAGGTCCTGGCCGACTACCTACCAACATCGTCTCAGGCCTGAGGCCATTAATGTTAAAAAAAATCAAATCTGTTACTAACTACATAAAAGTTTTCTCCTAAGTATTCCCATATGCATAGATGACACTGGTTGTCTCCGGTTATCTTTACTTCTGTCGGAACTGATACGCTTTAACTCCGAAACCTGATGCCAATCTATTTTTAATTCTCTGACGTCGTTGTGATCTACAATAGTAGCCATCTCAACAGCTTTTTCAAAAGACAGCTTAAATTCTGATAAAAAACGTTTTCTTACATTATCGCCAAAAATTCCCAACACGAACTGGTCCCTTAGTATCGTGTTCGTGAAGTCACCATATTTACATTTCATAACCTGTTTTTTTAAAGATGCTATGAATTGTTGAACCAGTTCGTATTCTCTTTGCTTTAACAGGTGGATTTAACCTTTCTACAATCTCGGAGCGCTGGGTGTTAAAAACTTCAGTAAGCTTTTCTTTTACCCTTGAAAACTCCATTCTGGCTAAAGAATCGGGCAGACAAGCATTCTTAAGCCTGTCGTAGGCTTCCGAACCTATAACTGATAATAGCAAATTCAGCTTTAATTCATCAGCAATCTTCCACGCAATACAACGATGTTCACAGCGTTCTAAGTAATTATGAATGTTAGGTTCGTTAAAATTAATTTGTTCAAAAAGTAAATGCATGCCCAACATCTTATAATACCGAATTGCACCAATGCAGTACATGAAGTAAAGCCTATTCGTACTAAGTAAATATCTTAAAGGAAACCAGCTTCTCGATTTGCGTAGTTCACATTTATTAAATTATGCAGTAGTATACCTTCAACGATGTGAAACCATAAAGAACGCACATACTGATCTTAGGCAAACCAATTTTCATAAGCATTCAATTTACATGACATCATTCAACAGACCTCTTCTGGCAGGTCTAAACACATTGACTTAATTAATGGCGACAAATACCTTATTTCAAATAACCAACTATTATACGAAATTAGTTCCATCAAAGAAAATCACATCTTCACAATAAACATCATGGTCGCTAACAAGTCTGTTCGGGTATTCTACGCATTGCTTTTATATATAAATTAATTAATTACAGCCTGTATATCGTACTGAACCACATTCGAACACCATTTGACAACATGAACACCACTGTGAACCACAAGATGGAACTTACAAGCTTTATTAACTAGCAATACGTATGATTATCCAAAGCTACAATTACAATCTCTTCCACTTTGCCCTTTTCAGATATTTAACCTGAGATTCGTAATTCTCTTCGGAGCAAAATATTACCAAGAAGGACTAAAATCTCACGCTTCATTTTGGAAAGACAGAATCCTCTTTTTACAAAATTTTTGTAATACAATCGCTAACGTGTGGTTTCACATCCATTTGATTTTATGAGCGTTTAAGATTGGTAAAATACAATGGCTAATTTTCAGCTTTTCAATGTTTTACTAATTGAAAACTCACTTTGCATATATATAAAAGCCCAAAATGTCTACTAGACAACAGTTCAAACTAAAACTTTGTTTTGTGTGTAATAGGATGTACACACGACCCAACCACTGCAAATTCTTATTTTGCAGGTCATGAGGATGAAACACACTTTCAAGTCCAGTATGGCGGCAGATGAGAAAATAATAAAAACAATTTCGAGGGTTTCACTGGTTGCCTCTGATGAATACACAGAAGTTAACAAAATGGTCTTGCAACCACCCCTTGGGAGAAGGAAACGTGCCGCAGGTTCAAGAATCAGTTACTGAAACACTATCATAGTGACAGATTATTTGCAATTTTAAATTTATATGCACATCTTCACAGATTTAAAAAGTAGACAATATAAATAGAACGCTGAGAGATGTTCGAATTTCACCACTTAACACCTCAGGTGTGCACAAAAAGCTGCATCAAGAAGTAAAGTCGATTTCAACAAGCATCTGTTCTGAAAGTGTAACTAAACGAACCATGGCTGTCCTACTGCACAGGAATCATCTGACGACAAAACTGACCGATCCGGCATTATCAAGCTTGGTAAGTACTGCAAGAATCCACTCAAAATGCAAAGCAAAAGATTGGGTTAGTACAGAATACACCAAAAAGACTAAAAGTATCGTCATTATCTTAGCATCAAGAGGTTGGTTAGTATTAACAGTAGCGATGCTGTTTAACAACAGGAAGAATGATGAAAGCACAGAGTGACATTCGTCCAGAGTGACAATCGTCCTAATGCTGCAAAGGTCGGTCGACAGTTAGTGCTCTTGCCAATTAAGTTCAATAGTTTTACGATAATTACAATCAAGTGTGTCCTGATAAGAAGGACTATTTCTCTCGAAAGATCCAAAGACAAGCCAAAAAGAACACGTACAAAAGCGTTTACAATTAAGTAATCTGCATGAGCATATGTTGTATTTTGGGTTCCTGAAATTACAATTGGGTTTTCTAAATGAGCAGAATCGCAACCAAACACTGCATTCTGGTAGGATCAAAATAAACATACCCAGTGCGTGTGTTTTATTTACCAAAATCTCGAACTTGTGGTCAGAGGGGTACAATTACAAAACGTATGTAAACCAAAGGTTTCTACTACAAAATATGGATTGCTCAACAGAACACGAAGAATGCTGTATAGGAGCATGCAAAACAAGTAACTATTCAACTAGCCCAAGCAAATTCCTGATACTAATGTAAATCTTGGAAAAACATGCGGAACACACCCTACTTCAGACTACGACAAGAAACCAAGGAAATTTCACAATGTTTTCACTTTTCCTCCCCATAACCCAACCGGTTATGTTATTCAGCTGCATATCATTCAAAAACGCACATTTTAAATTTTCATATCAGATTTCAAAATTTTCAAAATAGTGTATATTTTCTGAGTTTCATTCACTTCTATTGGTTATTTGCTAACAATATGCATCTTTAACGAGTCTTGGGCGTTAATTCGCCTGCAGCATTATGATGATCGTATTTCTGAAACCAATGACCACAGAGGAAAAAACTACGGATTTATTCATTATTCATGCCATATTATATACACTTCCAGCATCTTAAAATAAAAAAGATGGGCACTTATCTTCCATTATTTTCAGCGTTAATCGTCTGTCCGACTTCAACAGTACATGCACCTTCGTCACCATTTCAGCAATTTTGGAAGTGGCTGGGCATTGTCCATTCTCTCTTCTCACCCATGCTTTAACTGGGCAAAACCCGTAATACTTGCATTCTCCTTCTTCGTACGTGACCTTTTTTTTCTTTCTTTTTTTTTAAGCTTCGTTCAGCGTGAAGCAGAAGTTTCCTTCTAACGTTGCTCCACTTTTATGAATGACATAGTTCACTGCACGCACTGGTACAAGACACCACACA
>JAGDQP010056064.1:0-12241 GCA_022664845.1 Lepisma saccharinum
TAAGTGTACACCTACCTGTTTATTACAGCAGAGTTTTTAGTCTGTTTTAGAAACAGAAAATAAAACATAACCAAGCTACTCTACTTGTGATAAATCTTGGAAACTGTGCAGTGCCGAGTTCTGTAGACCTTTAAGAGGGGTCTCGGTAAGAGGGTCGCGGGGTAAAGTGGGAATTGCATAAGCAATCAGCGTGAACTCGCCCTTTTACTACCTACCTCTCATTGGCTATTAAAAGTGTCTTCCCACCCATGATCACGCTAAGACTCCTCCCTCACAGCTACAGAACTCAGAACTAGACAATACCAATGAGCTGAAGGTTACGCGCGAGGTCTTGGCGGCGAAATCTCAGAAATAAAAACACAAGACTTTCGCGTCCGGGTACTTACATCAACTTTTAAGTTTTCCTAGCTGTTATACTCCACAGTATAAGACAAATGAATCGTTAAGATAATTATAATATTAATTAAAATTAGTGATGTGCAAGAACAGGAAAAATTGAACGGCGGAAAAGAAAACAAGAAAAATCTTTTTATACATTTCGTGCTACTTTGAAAAGAAGTTTTTTTTTATTTTAATTAATATTTCGGGCCACCTGCCATTACTCCATAAATCGCCAATTGCTAAAATGCTAGTTTTTATGACAAATATATATTTAGAATAGTAATATCCCTAATGTGACTCCCTATAACGAAGTGAATTGCATAATTACGTATAAATATTTAACGGATTCCAGCTTTCAGTCAATGTCATATAAAGCATTACAAGGCAGAATGTAGTGGGACGGAAACTAATGTTTCTTCTAGAACCCAAATAATATTACAAATAACTTATTTGCAAAGTTGTATATTGCATTTTAGTCCAAGAAAATAAATAATTTCATAATTAAATACTATGATGCTTTGTCAGTTGTAGAAAACAGAGAAGAATGTCACGTCAAAGATATTTCAAAGAACTGAAATAAATATAGAACGCTTTTGTATGTTATAAGAATATACCATGGTGAAAACAACTTATTGTATGCTGCTCTGAACATAATATATATTATTTTAAATTACAATGTATTGCTAAGCGTAGCTGTGGAAACTTATATAATGCTCTATTGCTTCTAAGATAATTAATAATCATTGGAAAACATTAAGAGCATTATGTTCAATAAACATTTTCTTTATATATATGAAACAATCTTTTATTTATTTTTATTTCCTTTGTATTTGGTCATTCTATTCATAGTACCAGTATTATGCCGTATGTTATAAATTACTTCACTTTTTTAATATACAATAAAAAGATAATCCGATCGTTGTGATATATATATTTTCCCTAACGCATACAGGTTCATGGATATATATATATTGAGAGGAAACACAAGAGGTGAGTCCCACCAACCTTCGTTAATATTTTATGTATCTTTAAGAAGTTTTAAGAGCATTGAAATACGTTACCTCCGTTAATTTTTTTTAACTAAAGTTGGTAACATACAAAATATATACGATAATCGACCCTGGAGAAACCTAGACCTCCTGAATGCTAAACCAACATTCTATACGGCCGCTCGTTCATATCGCATTTTCAAATTGTATATATCAAAAATTATTTATTGTAAAGTGTCGATCGTACATAAAAAATAGCTGAACCCCAGCGCCATTTTACAATAGAATAGAATAAGTTAGAAACAATTAGTATATTCTTGCTGAACAAACCGAATTAAATCAAACTTAGGTGAAGTTAATTAGAGGATTATTTATTTGTTGCTTTAAATGGATTATAAAGTCAGTTGTGGCCCAAGATTGTCAATGTCTGGGAAATGACATCCATCGGCGAGCATTCTTCTGGGGGCAAGGATAGAAAAGAGAGTGATAAATTCTTTTGTTTAAATACCGCTACAGCATTCTCATACTGAAACTAAGGAAACTCCTGGAACAATCTAACAATGATGGCTGGAAAACAACATTAACCTGCTTGCCGATTTAAAATTCGCAACTCTAACCACTGGATCACCTGGAACTAAAGATGGCAATAATTTTTTGAAACGTCATATATCGAAAAATGATTATTTTTTTAAAGCGTAAAATTGAATGTTGAAAGTGGAAAAACGAGAGAATGTTTTCCGGCAAACAAAAAATATTTTTTTCGACAATCGAAAAAGGATTTTTTCAACAAACCGAAACGAAATATTTTTTAAACAAGGACTTTTTTCGAACAATTAAAAATTCTGTTTCCGAAAATTCTACCTTTGACTTGAAGTATTTCGATCTATTTCTTTGTTTCATAATGAATTTTGAATTACTTAAAACTTCACTGTAAAATGCTTACATTTTTCTCTTTATTTCAGTGTCTCCCATGGGGCTAAATGTAGGCATAGTAAGATTGGTGGTTACCCTGACCTTAATAATCACTCTTCCCATTGTACTGACACAAGAATCCTCAGAGCAAACCACTTCTCTTGCAGAGCGAGTGTTGAGGGCTGTTCCTTTAATTGACGGGTAAGGGTCTGTTTAACTGCTTAATTATTTATAGACAAATTACTTGTCGATGTATTGTTTAACTGTATTACCTAGAAAAAAATTCACAGAGATTTCGCCTAAACTCTTAAATGTGTACGCATTTTGCTCCTACCTTGCAAAAACTTTCTTTCCTCACCTATAGATGGCTCTGAGATCCATAGCTTATATAAGATCCTGGTAAACGGAAATATGTGATTGGTTAAGCATTTCCTGTTAGCTAAAATATGGCAGTATGAATCAATCAGAAGCTTCTACTTATGAGGATGTTTAAGACAATGAGCTATTAAGTATCAGAGTCCTCTACCGGTGAAGCAACAAACTTCTTCGAAGCCAGAAAGAAATGGACAGATATTTATATGACTGTAGGCTACTGCTCTAAATGATTATCTGTGGTATTTATGTTTCATGGTCTACTACTGATTATGAGGTAAAATGATTCGAGATATTAATTCTCGTCAGTGCAATAATATTCGATACGAAAAGTTGAGTAATTCACAGTTCAAATCTCACGACCTCGATTACGTCGAAATAACACTTCAAAGGGAAAGATTATCATCCAAGTGTACTTTTTGAACACACCATGCACACGTCGTTGCACCGATGACTTCAACATTTTGCACGGAGGTAGTGATCAAGACATATCAAAACATGTCACCAGTTTTGTACATGTTTCCTAATTTGATTGGTTGTATGGTTTCCAATGGAAGCGGTACTCTGACGGGGACGTATTTCGCACATGTTACATAAGAATGACTTGAGCTATTCTTTCCAAAACCGGTATGGTAATAGAGTGGATAACCCTCCATGTTTTAGCCACCCCAGATCTTTCAGTTTACTACTGTTTCCATGGTAACGAGACGTAATTATTAAAACTAAACTCATCGCTTTTTGTAAGAACGGATAGACCAAATTACTTTAAACTCGATGTGATTACATAGTCTAAACCCAATCGAGGGTCACTAAATACAAATCTGAAACGAAGTTCATTTTATCTGCCTTCTTTTAAAGAGCAGACTGAATGCATGTATTGCAAAATGTCATAACGGGAGCTTGTAAGCTTATCATATAAAGAACGGCAGGATAGATCAACGGATCTAAATCCAATTTTGAAGTCAGCTTCTCTGTATTTGCTTTTGCTCAGGCATTACATTCGGGCAGGTGGAGGAAGGAAATTTAAATATAGTGTAAAGTTTCTAAGTGTATATGTATGTCTAAGACTCCTTCTACACGAGCGGTAACCGCGAGCAAACCGCGTCTTCTAATAGAACCAATGCTTTTAAATGTATGTATCAAACCGCGTGGTGAAAATGCTCCTCTAGACAAGTACGTTGAAAGGCATGGGTATTGTTAAAAGGTGCGGTTGTTCACGGTAAAACTGCTGCGTTTTTTTTTTTCGTTCATGTGTAAGGAGCTTAACATGGAATGTGCCAAGAATGTAATACATTCGCATCTATCCAACAAGATAATTAAGATTTTAATGTTTCTTAACTTCCCAGACACAACGATGTGGCATGGAACTTACGCATGTTGGCGAAGAACCAGTTAGCAAACTTTAGTTTTCATCAAGACTTGTCCACCGATCCTGTCTGGGGATTTAAGGCCTGCAACAGCTGTTACACAGATTTGCCTAGGCTGAGAGCAGGTATACTTGGGGCACAGGTAAGTACTTTTATCTTTTGTATATTCCTTACGATTAAATATTTAAGCTTCAAACTAAGTCAAGCGATTCGTTGCAACCTTTCATCAAAATTTGTTGTATCAGTTATGTTTAAATGTAACTTATAAATAAAGTAATCGAGCATAAACTTTCCAAAGTATCCATATAGAACAAATTAAAGCCGGTAGTTACACAACATATGTTTTTAACGATGTAGAAAATAATGCCTTTGTCCAGTAAGGATGGATTTTTCAAACTGTTTTCCAAATAATGCACGGCCTTCTTCCCAAATACACCTTTAATACATTTGAATGCTATATTTAAAGCGTGATTTGTATATGTTTTAACCTGATTTTGACTGGAAATAATCTTGAATAGCTTTCGTTGTACGAATAGCCCTACGTAACTTACACAACAGGGAAATACTTTTAAAATATTTTAAAACTACTTTAATAATTTAAAAAACAAATAGTCCTATAATAGGAATGAAAAGATAAATAATTAGAAAAACATTGATAAGCACATACTAAAAGCGAAAAGGATATCACTGTTTGTGCTGAAGGACTTATATACTTGTTTATACATTTCTCCTACAGCATTGAAACTTGGGAAAGAGGTAGCGAGTTGCCAGACGAAGAGATCGTCGCGCCATCTATGAACAATTTACTTTCTGGTTTAAGTGTCGGAAGACCAAGGAAACATTTTAAAGCATTTCCGCAAATATTTTCTGAATTATATACAATTAATTACCATAATATACGGTACTTTTGAAACGTTAGGAAATATTACAGCACTTTTGGTGTATGAATATGCTGCGAAGCTTAAATCCGCTGTTTGCCCATAGATGGCGTTCGCGAGCGTATGAAGCTACCATGGGCACGCCAGACATATTGTGTGGATGAGTTGGGCCTCTGGCAACACGAATCAGTGCACATAATCAGCAAGTGCAGACAACAACACTCAGTGTTCCGTTGGTAAGCATGGCTAGTTTTGTGCCAGAAAAAGAGCATATGCGGGAAGCTGTGCTTTTCTGCTTCCATTTGAAGAAATCGGCTGTCGACACGCATCGAATGCTTGTGGAGGCCTATGGTGACAGTGCTTTATCGGAAAGAACGTGCCGAGATTGGTTTCGTCGGTTCAAAGACGGCAATTTTGACCTGAGTGACAAGAAGCGTGAAAATCGACCCAGGAATTTTGAGGACCATCAGTTGCAGGCGCTGTTGGACGAGGACGCTACCCAATCGCAACAAATGCTTGCCGAGCAATTGAGCGTTACTCAAGCAGCCATTTCCATGCGTCTACGTGCCATGGGAAAGGTTCAGAAGATCGGAAAATGGGTGCCGCATGAATTGACCAATCGGCAGCTGGAGAGACGCTAACATACATGCGAAATGTTACTCGCCAGACAAAGAAGAAAGTCGTTCCTGCATCGGATTGTGACGGACGATGAAAAGTGGATATATTTCGCGAATCCGAAACGCCAGAAATCGAGAGTTGATCCCGGCCAACTATCAACATTTTCCTCGAGACCAAATCGCTTCGGACGGAAGACGATGTTATGTGTTTGGTGGGATCAACAGAGTATCATCTACTTTGAGCTGTTGCAACCGGGTCAAACTGTCAATGCCTACCGTTACCACCAACAACTGATCAACGTGCACCGTGCTCTGTGTGAAGAAAGGCCGGAGTATCATCAAAGACATGACAAGCTGATATTCCTCCACGACAACGCCCCATCACACACGTCAAAAGTGGTCCAAACTACTTGGAGACACTCAAATGGGAGGTGCTACCCCATCCCGCTTATTCACCAGATCTGGCCCCTACAGACCACCATCTGTTTGCGTCGATGGGCCACGCCCTCGCTGAGCAGCATTTCGATTCGTATGCAGACGTCCGAAAATGGCTTGATGTGTGGTTTGCTTCGAAAGAGCAGGATTTTCTTTCTTTTTCTTTTTTTTTTTGGCGTAGTATCCTCAAATTTCCCGAGAAGTGGGCAAAATGTGTAGCTAGCGAGGGAAAGTACTTTGAATAACTTGCTTTGTGCTTTCTATGAACACACCATGTGTTTTGCTGACTACAAAGCAGCGGATTTAAACTTATACACCTGGTATAACTTATATTATTAAGAAAATAGTTCTTTGATTATTTTTTTTTCATGTTCTCATACGTCGTGCTTGGGTTCCGACGTAGATCTATAATTTGGGGATTAGATATAGTACTTAAGAAGTAATAAGAAATACTCGAGGTATGTCTACTCTATTTCGTCAGTTACTACAAACTATCTCCATAGCCCCGGACTCGCCTGATGACGTCTTTGTAGTTCTTAACGTCTCATAGTGTAACTTAGATAGGTACTATTAAGAACTTGTAACTATCGAAGAGTACCTCTTGACTGGTGGTTTACGACTGGCTCTTTCTAAACTACGACTACTGTATTTGGATGTGCCACAATTGTTGAGTAGACTTAGCCAACGTGTGACGAGAGGACAATCGCCCAGACAGACCCCTGTCTTGACTTAGAAATTTATATAGGCCTAGATTATTTTTTTTCAGCTGGAGACAGGAGGAGAGTAGAAAAGAATAATCTCTCTCTCCACGTTAGCAGCCTGTCTGGGACGATTCCGTGCGGTTCACATAGCAACACAAAGTGAGAGAGAGAGAGATTCAGCCCCCCTGATATAGTAATTATGATCACTGACTTCAAGCCACCATTGGGAAGGCGATACGGGTTCAAATCGCGCTCACACCCGTTATCCTGACTAAGGTTTTGTAGGGATTTCCTTAGTCCCATCAGATGAATATCGGGATGGTACCTAGAGTATAACATATTGCAGGAAATATTTCGATTCTTCTCCAGGAGGGTAATACAAAAACATTAGAAGTAGCGTTAAGGCGCTATGTAGACCAGACCTACGTTTTGCTACCTTGTCATTTTAACCCTTTAATTATCCTGAAACTACGCATTGTTAGAAAACTTTTCAAAGAATATTTTAAACTTAGAATTTGCCCCAAAATCATTTAAGGTAAGCATAAATTTTCATTAAATCTCTCATTTTTCAGTTTTGGGCTGCCTATGTGTTATGCGACTCTAAATACAAGGACGCAGTACAGCAAACGCTAGAACAAATTGATGTTATCAAAAGGTTGGTGAAGAAGTACCCACAGGACCTTGCCTTTGCAACCTCAGCTCAAGGTCGGTAGAATTTATACAACGGCGGCTCTGCACTGATGCGATTGAATCGCTGAGTCACTTAATTATTTTCTGAAGTAAAAGTTAAGTCTTCTAAATCTATTTATTAGGATCAGAAAAACGTAATTCAAGCCGTTGTGCGGAGTGATATTACCGGACGGAGTGTGAATATCGCTACGTTGACAGTTTCAGTCTTATGGGAATTTTGGTGAGATTTGAAGCGTGGGTTTCTGGGTGATTTTGATATAACAATAGGCATTTTGTAATATAGAAATATCGATATCGAGAAGAATCGCAAAGCAATATCTCGAATATAAAATTTGAATGATATTGTTATATAAACGTTATTCGATATGAACGATATTATTTCAACGACTTCTCGATACACTGTTAAAAATTTTCAGACACATTCCTGGTGAAAACTAACTATTTTTGTCTATTAGAGTTTCCAGTAATATGGCTAATAAAAAAATAGCCATCTTGCAGGTTGAAGGAAAAGAAAAATTGAAGCCGAGAACGAGATTTGAACACGAGTTGTTCAGTTAAGACCAATTCACATATACGGTGCCGTGCCCATGCCGTTCCCCAGCCATGCTCCGTCCGTGCCGTTAGCGCGATTATTCACAGATAAGGTTCTCTTCCCATGCAGTGTTTCTACTGCTTTCTACACCAGTTAACAAGGATGGATTGCAAGGAGGAAAATGTTGGTATTGCGACCGGGATGGTTTCTTTTCAAGGCGGCACTGTTGGGGCATGGCATGGGTACGTCACCGTCTGTGTGAATTAGCCTTTAGAAGTCCACCATCGTCCTATAGACTGGATTAAACTACCAGTGATAAGAAAACAGTACATCGAAACAGTATAGAGGTCAGAAATACGTTGCCTGAAGCCCGAAACAAATAAAGTTACTTCCACGACTTACACCATGTTTTAATCACTTTTTCTATTTGTCAATTGCGAATTGCAATCCCCATTCGCTGAAAATATTTCTCCTTTTCCGGTGAAGTGCGTAGTCAAAATGGCGGAAGCAAACACTTGATCAGAATTGCATGTTTGATTACGATAAGAAACTGCTTTTTTCTTTTTGCGCATGTGCAAACATCAACCACTAGAACTGAAAACTGGGACCCCCGTCCTAGCACCACAAGCTTTTAGTTTTTTTTAGTAGTTCAGGTAAAAACTAATAAATAGTAATGAGGTGTGTTTTAGGAGGCGAATTTAATTAAAGTTTATAATAGTATTAATATTTAACCATATTTTAGTTATGACTTTGTTTTTATACATTTGGTTACGAGAAATTAAATAACAGTAAGCAATACAAACATTAGTTTGACACAAACACATGTTTTAATATTTAATGAAATAAAAAAAATGCTACCTGTATTATGAGCAATTTAAAAAACAGCGATATGTGGAGACGACATAGGCAATCAATAAATAAAAAAAACTTAATATAAATATTAATATTACAACACATTTATAGAGCACAATTTTATGAGTACTTGAATACTTGCATTACACGCTAAATTGTTTTAGAGTTCATATTTAATAGCTAATATTATTAATTTTAACTACACTGGACAAGCGTGCTAGAATTTTTGACGCTAGCTTTAACTTGACTCCGAACGCATAGAAGTTTTATAACTAAAAACTAAATTAAAATATATTATATTAAATTACTTTTAAATATTAATCTATCAACTTGTACGAGGGCTGTTCGGAAAGTTCTAAGAATCGCTCAGAGATGGCGTTGCAATCGGAACAAAAGCATTACAAGGAATCTATTCTGAACGCGCAGAGAAACGTGCATCGCCACTAGTCCGATAGTCTGGTTTGCAGAAGCACTGGAAGGAGCAAAAGTGCTAGTGACATGACAACATTGAACAAAAGGAAATTCGAGTGGTTATCAAGTTTCTGATAAAGAAGGGACTAAATGCGACAGCCATCAAAGTCGAATTGGATGCAGTGCTAGGAGACTCGGCACCATCATTTGCCACTGTTAGTAAGTGAACGACGCTGTTCAAGCTTGAACGGGATAGTGCTGAAGATGAACCCCGTAGTGGACGTGCGCCAGCCGCCATCACACCAAAAATAATTGATAAAATCCATGATATGGTGATGGCTGACCGAGCGACGATTGAAAGTGCGTGAGATGGCTCATGTAATGTGCATCTCAAGGGAAGGGGACACCACATTCTAACTAATGAGTTGGGCATGAGGAAGCCTTCAGCGCGATGAATGCCGCGCCTACTCACAAATCTCCCGCACATTCAGCAATGGTCACAGGCCGGAAACTTGACGCACTTCGCTTCCAAGTTCTACTCCACCCCCGTACTCGCCTGATCTTGCCCCCAGTGACTTCCACCTATTCCTAAGCCTAAAAAAAATCTTGAGCGACAAGAAATTTCAGTCCAATAAAGAGGTGGCAGGTTATTTTGTAGCCCTGGACGAATCGACATATTCTCTTGGTGTCAAGGCATTAGAAGGCCGTTGGAAGAAGTATATTAATCTTCGAGGAAAACCTCAATCACTCGGATATTGTGTTTCTTTCTATCCGATTCTTAGAACTTTCCGAACAGCCCTCGTAAAACCAAGGCTTAAAACTTACATCACCACAAAAGTATTTAAATGTTGATCTTTACCCCGGATTTTATTCTCTTGCATGTTAGCATGTAATCAAGTGTTTTTCACCCCACATTTTAGGTACCACAATTATTAAAATTTGCCGTCCCAAGTTACACCCACAATTTAAAAGTTTTATATATACATAACAGAACGAACGATATAAAATTTTCAATGATTTTTCTAAATGGATGATACGTTACGTTTGATTTATCGATATTCGATATTTGTTTGTCTTAGCACAGTTCTATGAAAGCGTGGACGTAATGCAGCATTACATACAAAGAAAGTTTTCAAACACTGGAAAATTCTGATACCCAAGGAACCTTTGACTTCATGAAGTCACAGATCATCCAAGGTGATGTGATTATGTACCTGATAATTAAATTACAAGTGTTTCCTACAAGTAGAAGCAATGAAGCAGGTTTTAATCAGTAGAATGTTAATTGTAACGAGTACAAAATGTTATCCTCGAGTGTTTTCTCGGTTTCGGACTCTCTGGAATAGAATGCATTCCAGTATGTATCTTCAGAAATAGTAAGTCTATCTTCCCTCTCTCGGCGAATCACATATAATTCTTAGAAGTCGCCGCTGAATTTTACGTATGAGCTATTCGTAATAATGTCAGTAAGAAGATAAATGAACGGCGTATGTTTTCTTTTCATTTGCTCAATTTCCCGGGCTTTTAGGTCAATTACCTAAAAGAAAAAATCGGCCGGGTATCATCATAGCAAATCTTTTTTCCCTTTATTTTGATTTTTACAGTTTTGCTAGTAACAAAAACAAGAAAAAGGGTGACGACGAGGAGGGGTAGAACATAAAAACAGACATAAACTACACCACCAACATAACAAACAAAAACAAAATAACAAAAATAACAAGGGACGAGTATATATGTTCCTATTCTAACCCTTTCCTAAAGAAACCCTTTCCAAGATAACTACTTATTCTAGGTTGTATTAAGTGTTCTGTAACTAAGTTCGACTATAATGGCTGTTATTATGAATCTTGTTTAGACGAACACAGCTTTTTATCTATTTATGCTGTTATTTATGTATAATTGTGAATGGTAATTCAGTAAGAGGTAAAGCATCCCTAGGAGACTCCAACCTGTGGGTGACACGACGGCCCTTCAGAGCACTCACCTCCCCCGTCGGAACGGAGAATCCATGCGGCCAGTCTTTTCTTCGTATTATTCTCATAGTACACATTATACATGATTGGATGACGATGGTACCAATTTCCGGCATTTCACCCGCTTGCGACGCGACGGAGACTCAGAGTACTCAATGGCCCCGCCGTGACAGTTTTTCCGACCGCAGGCTCTGCGCCCGAGTAAGTTCTATAATTGATTAATTATTAATGAGTTCTTCTCCAAAACAATGTAACAGCAATAAAATATTGAAATGAAATTGAAAATTAGTTATAGATAAAGATAAAATGAATTTTATGGGCGGTAACAGCACTATGGCATAATTAGTTATAGAGTTCAGAAAATAGAAGAGGAGATAAGAAAATTCAAGTGCCACCTGTGTGAATTCTTCTAAGTTGTTTGCGAGTATTCATAAGAATCATAAGTAGGACGAAAAACCATAACTATGTGGGATGACAAACAAGAAAAGGAAGAAAATAGAAGAAAGGAAATGACAAAGATATAGGATAGAAGCAGTTCGTTATATAGTGTCCATCCATCAAGTTTCCATCTAATGAATTCTCTTTTGTTGGTATGATGAGGATATCCAGATACCATGCATTCCTCTTCACCTGTATGAATTCTCATGTTTGAATTCTCGTGGTTCTCCTGTGTGAGATTGTTGGTACGATGAAGATGACCAGATTCTATGCGTTCCTCTTCACCTGTATTAATTCTCGTGGTTCCCCTGTGTAAGATTGTTGGTACGACGAAGATGACCAGATTCTATGCGTTCCTCTTCACCTGTATGAATTCTCGTGGTTCCCCTGTGTGAGATTGTTGGTACGATGAAGGTGACCAGATTCTATGCGTTCCTCTTCACCTGTATGAATTCTCGTGGTTCCCCTGTGTGAGGGTGTGAAGATAGCACTCCACATATTCTCGACCTACGGTACGAAGTGAGGTGGAGTGGTTAGTCTCACGCTCGACCACCTTTACCTTCCCAATGTGCCTAGGAGTACCAAGGACACTCTGATACTCAATTTGATAGGAGGCTAAGTTCACCTTAGAGCGCCAGGCATGAGAACACTGCGAGAAAAGTTTCTAGCGCCTTGGCGGGTTTTGGCCCAGGC
>JAGDQP010056065.1:1905-13012 GCA_022664845.1 Lepisma saccharinum
TTCCTTTTGGTTTCGTGCAGGTAAGTGTTCAATATCTTGAACATTCTATGAAGTACATAGAAAATGAATACTTCTCTCGCATATCTATCAAGTGGTGCCTACCTCGCAGGCGTTCGAAACCAAAATTCGTGAACTTTGAAGTCATTAACTCGTTGTTGCTGGATTACGAAAGGTTGTACTACAGGAAATTCATGTTAATATATGATTGACACTATATATTTTGTTCCACCTTTAAATAAGGACCACTTTAGTAACGGTCTGCCAATGATACCTACAAGTGCACGTTAAATTTAACTTTAAGAATTATCCTCCTTAAACCTCATAGATTCTAAAGCTAATATCTATTCATTATTTTTTATTATTGTAGCTAGCTCCATATGAACACAATCCAGCGAGCACAGACGCATGGTCATACCTTCGATGGCACCAAACAGCGGACTATGGATACGCACCCAATGACGTTATGCCAGCGACATACATGGCTGCAGCGTTTGATCTTCCAGACGACGACTCTCCTAATGGGGCGTAAGTATATATAGTCACGAGCATCAATTCTTGAAGAAACATTTGGCAGAAATATATTAAATATATTTACTTCTCGTTATTACTATTTTGATTATGATCCAGGATTAAGGCCTCAATTCTACAATCGACCGCTAAATTCTAGTAAGCGCTAAGTTGAGGCCAAGTCTGATTTTGGCCAATGAGAGTTGGAATCAACTTAGCACTGACTAGAAGTTTAGCGGTCGATTGTAGAACTGACCCTAAACATAAAATTATGCCTAGGACCCACATTCTTAGCTTTTAACCTATTGTATGCCTTACTATAGCTAACATCACTATTGTAACATATATTTTCGTTTCAGTCATTTCTTAACCAAATGTGCGAATCCTATACGTTCTAAAATGGTTAAAATGAGCTAAGAACCTAAAAGAGGATAAAGTGAACATTTCAGAAAAAGAAAACAAAAATTGGCATAATGTCATTCAATTTATCCTGTTAATAGGAGAAATATGAACGTATGTGCATTTGTCTCCACTTTCTTTCACTCTTCGGAGTTACCTTACTTCTGTTCGCCCTGAGCCAAAGTTGTCTAAGGGCCTTCAATTCAATTATCTTTTTTGGGGGGGCGTGTGGAAGCCTTGAAGAGTTTATTTAATGTGGTAGTCATGTACCACGAAGCTGCTAATTTGAATTTGAGTTAAATTTTATTTTAAGGCCTTTAGACAATTTTAGCTCAGGCCAAGAAAGCCGGTAATTGCGTGGCGTAGTACATTAGTAAAGCTATTCATTTTAACACCGTTTAACAGCGAATGCTATGTTACAAAGAAATTTGTTTTGTGATTCAACAGATTTCAGTTTAAGATTTAACGTACAAAATGAGAGTGCAGTTCAGGTTTAGTATCGAGAGGATATTAAATGTGAGTGCAGCTTCAAGTTTTTGTTTTCTATGGTAATTTTCAACTTAATATTAACAAAATAGGAACTTTTTTTTTCAGTAAATTGTTAACATATCAAGGAAAATGTATTCACAATTTAAATTTATGTGTTACTTATTTCATTTTAATGCAAATATTTATCAGACATTCCTGAAGCGTACTAAACCAATTCCATAAAAAGCCTAAAGAGATGCTGATAGAATCCTATAAATCCCAGTACGTAATTATAACATTAAATTTCAGGGGGAAACCAGGGATGTTCATTTCTAGCGAACTACAAAACTGTCACAGAATGAAGGGAAGAAACTTATAAAATGACCACAGGAGACAATATAACATATTTGTTGAGCCGTTTAAACAATAAGCAATGAGGGAATTAAAACTTAATTTTCTCAATAAACCTATGACATTCCTTCTTTTCTCCCGAAACCCTTTTAATACGGTAAAGTTTCATTTCACGAAAGATTATTGTGAGAAGAAGCAGGATCTGAGTCATTAATGTCCGTCTTTAACTTTGGATACTGTTTGCATATTATCTCATTGTGACTGTAAGCCTACCTATTCTGACATGTTACTCGAATGTTTTGTTGTTACCTCCCATAGAATTCATTTTATCATTTTTATCGATTTTTTTTGTAAATGCTCGATACTGAGAATGATTGACATTCTTCTCTGAGGTAAGTTGAAAGCCTGGAGGTACACTTACATTCATAGAAAATAGCGATCGGTACTCTTTTTAAGTCTGACAATTTCTAGAAAATGGTAATACCGAATCCGTATTTTATACAAAGAGCATTCCATATATGTTGTGTCTAGCAGGTACATTATTTTAACATTGCCAAGTTGACTAACTAATACAGGCTTGGGAAAAAATATCTAACGGCCATTTTCTTAGATTCTGAGTGTACATGGATAACAGATCATTGTTTACCATTGACTTCTATTGAATGGTGGGTACGTTATAGTAATATCGAAAGCATTGCAATTTGATCATATCGCTTTAATATAAAAAAATAATAAAAACGTTAAAATGATATTGTTGTAAAGAAGTCAAATTATGTCATTATGTTAATCTCCAGTCATCAATAAACGTGTTCTTGGAGCTGTATCTATTATAGAATCGTTTATGCATTTTAGCAACATCGAATTAGATTTCTGATTCTTTGGATGTGTAATTCTTAAAATTGCTAGCCTGTTTTCGCTTCCTATAAATTTTTTTTTATATAAAACATTAATTTTTATCATTTTCAGCGTTCACCCTCGTGACAAACAAACAGTTGCGGATCGATTGACTTGGGCGGCATTTAATATTGTTTACGGAGAAGAAACATATCCTATTCATGGTCCACAGGTAGGACAAAAATGTTTCTTAACTTCGTCTAGAATACATCACATGAATGTTGTTCATTATTATGTTAGTTTCTCAAGGATCATAGTAGCTCAACCTAAGCGAAACCAATTAATTTAGATTGATTTGTCGCTCAAAAGTAATCATTCTTAGATCTCAGAGAGAGAGAGAGAGAGAGAATAGCCCTAGAAAAGCTGTTAGTGCAAGATATTGAACCTATGTTGGTTTGCTTTATGACAATAGAAGATCAACTCCTGAAACTTCATCGAAACTTCTATCGTTAAGCACTTCGCTATGACATCATTAAGACACTATAATTAGTCTAAAACATTACAGTGAATAAACTCTAACTTCGTTCTAAGTATAATTCTTTTCAGTCACACATACATCAGTTTCTCTGCCTTGCGTTTCCAGTATTAGGTGGGGCAATTCAGAAGTTTTCGGCATCATCACACTATGCATCGCCAACTTGTTGTAGTATTAATTTCTGGCGCTTGGAGCATACCACTTTCTTCATGAACTTATGTACGAGGGTCGTCCAGAAAGTAAAGAACGCTTGTGCACCACGCCTTGCGTAGATCCACCACCACCGCGATTACTTGTGCATCAGTCAGCTCCCCTCCTCGCCTCAGTGTGAGTCGATTTGCGTTGCTAAGCGGTCACGTCTGTTGTTCCTATCAGTGTGTTAAAATGGCGTCGCCTATTGAAAATCATGCCAAGTGTGAAATCCGTGGTGTTATTTGATTTGACAAAAATAAAACGGAAAACAGGCGTTTCATTTTGAACACCTTACAAGGATCTTTCCCAGAAATTTCAAGATCTCTCTTACATGAAATTGTCACACACCACCTTGGGTCTGGTGGGAATGTTTGGGTGGGAAATAGTTTGCAAGCGATGAGGACCACAAAGAAGCAGTCACTTCCTGGCTCAAGTCATTGGCCGCAGAAGAGTACAACAGCGGTATTAAGACACTTATTTCTCGTTAAAATAAGTGCCTCGACTGCTACGGCGACTACATTGGAAAATAGAGTAAGGCCAGGTAGCATTGTAAATAAGATATCGCAAATATTTTTAGTTGTTTATTAGTTATGCCAAATCATTCTTTAGTTTCTGGACGACCCTCCTATATTTACGGCTGATAAATGTAGCTACGCGTTGACCTGTTCAGGCGATAAACCTCAACATAACATTATATCAGCCAATCACAAGTATCTTTTGAGTCACATGATACAAACTGAAGAAAATGAACAAAAAGTGTTCACTACGAGATAAGACATTGTATTTAATTCATAATTTATTTTGTAGGTAGAATGGCTTTGCGTCAGCAAAATCGCATTCCAGCTCAGTCAATAAAATGACTTGCTCATGAGAATAAAGTTTCTACTTTGTCCGGACGTGCACACTTAACTCCTTTCCTACCAGCCATCTTAAGAGGTTCAAAATAGTACGTCTCCTTTCTAGAAGATTTCATTCGGGAGGGCTCATGGGAGGGGTGACGAAAATTATAAACAATGGGTATTGACACCAATGTTTTAAAATATAAATAACAATAATGTTAATTAACAATATGACGTAATTCCTTACTTGACCTCAAAATAATATGAACAATATTTATAGAATCTGCTAATATATACATATTTCAGTACATGTATAAGTTATACAAGTGTTGAAACTAGTTATTTCAGGGAAGCGGTTGGCCGAAAACATACCTGCAAGATACAATCCCTTTCCTCATTACCCTTTTTGTCTCCTTCACGAAAGGATATATTTTATGTATCCTTTGGGTTAAGCCATACTTTTGACGTTCAAATGCTTCAGATACCTTCATTCAGCAGATTAATTTATAATAATTTAGGTATTAGTGAAATTTGTATTTTTAATGAATGTACACTAAAGTGCCAAAAGTCATGGGATATCTACATAATAACTGTCAGCCCATCTCGAGCACGGTGAAGCTCAGAAACTTGACGTGGCAGGGACGTGACAAATCACTGGTAGTCCACTAGAGGGGTGTGCAGCCATGCAGTCTTGATTGCCGTCTACAATTCAGTGGTTGTTGAAGGTGGAGGATCCTGGGCAACCGTTCGGTGATATCCCACATGTGCTCGATAGGGTTCATGTCCGGCGATCTAGGGAGCCACATTATGCGTTGGAAGTTGCCAGAATGTTCCTCAAACTAGTCGCGCAGCATTGCGTCCAGTAACATGACGCATCGTAATCCTGGAAAATCCCATTGTTGGCAAAGTACACGAAGTCCATAAAAGGCTAGAGATTGTCATCAAGCAGCTGAACATAGCGCTGACCTCTCAATGTCCGGCTCAAGCAGGCCAGAAGACCAAACCATGACTCATCTAACCACCCTACACATTGCCATTCCTTTAAGGCTCAATCCACGTGTTACCGAGTCCATGTGAGTCGTCGCCGCCGATAGAGAGCGATTAACAGCGACACACGTGTCGGTCTTCTCCTGCGATACCCCATGGAGACGAAATTGCTCTGAGACACGTTCCTGGCACGTTCTGCATTGATTCCTGCTGCCACTGTTGCTTGTCTGTTTGTCCGGACGAGTCTGTTCAGACGTCGCCTTGGGCGGCTACTGCGTTGTCCCTGATTGGTCGTAATGCATCCAATGCGGTACTCGTGATTTACTCTTGACACTGTGGACCGAGTAAAGTTCAGTGTCCAGGCGACTTCCAAAATCGGATGCACCATTCGTCTACCACAAACTATCATCCCATGCTCAAACACAGAAAATTCCCGTCGGGTTGGTATCACCACGGTACACAACGATTCACTGTATTCACAGAAATCCAACTGACCACACTGCAAGTGCTTCGCGCCGTTCGACCAGTTTGTTGCGATGTTACCACGCCACAAACTAGTTCCCTCCCGATATCCCATGACTTTGGGCACTTCAGTGTATGTTGTTTATTTTCATTTAATAAGCAAATGCTCAGAATTACCGATCCGATGTTTGCGACGTTACCACGTGGACTTCGGAGCCTTGGTGTAGGAGCTACGAGTTAGTTTTGAACGGATCTGTAGTCTTTTGTGCAACACAGTGATTTGTTTGCGAAGTGATTTTTTACCCTCGTTTGATAGAGTAGCCTAAGAGCTAAACATTTGTGAATACAACTCCTTCAGGAATATCGAACTGAACTTGTATTCTGAATGAGCTCTTAAACTTCACATTGCAAAATCATGTACAACATTATCGGAAGATGTATTTTCTCAATGTGGGTCCAAGTGTACTCCATACCACACATGGGTTTACGTTTTCTCTCACTGACCAATGTAGAGTTACTGACGTTGAAGGCTTTATTTGAATAAAAACTACATTCAGATTCTAACAATCGATATTATTTACAAAATAAACGATCCTCTTTTTTCTATCATTAATATTTGTCTAGATTTTCCTGTTGAACATGTAAGTTACTATTAGTTACTTTAGGAAAAGATTTTCATGTTACAAATATTTTGGGATAACATATACAGTATAATGGCTTCCATTTTGCAGGTTACTAACATCCAAAGACAGGACAACAGCTTAGTTCTGACATATGACTCAAACATCAGAGTGCTAAACAATAATGGATTTATGGTACGTAAAAGTCCACGTTTTGTGCTTCATATGAAATAAGTAGATTTAAAATATAGAATTATATCTAATAGTAGGTTCTAGAAGAATAGTTTTATAAATAAATAATTACTTATTATTATTCTCTAGGCATATAACTAATTACATTATTGTTATACATTCTGATAGGTGTAAAAAGGGAAGGGTCATAAACATTATCAATTTATTACCATTAGTGTTCACTGTGTCATGTAAAGTTTGATATTCTATAGGAGATATTCTCGTCTAGACTCTATATAAGATGTATGCTATTTGTTCTTTTAATAAGTAATAATAAGTAATTTTGTCGTTATGCGATACAGAACATGATTGTTATTTCTTGACAATACACAATAAACAACGCTTAACGATTATAATGAATATTATAGCTGACAATTAAAAGAAAAATATTTTATTCTAAAATAGGTGAAAAATGAATTTTATGATGGTGATTAGTACAATGCTAATTCCTGTTCATCTGAAAAAAATATAGTTTTAATTTTAATTTTTTTGTCATTAATTTGACTTTCGTATTGAGTAGAGAGATTACTTTCAGTCACTTTAATAAGTGCCTTTCAATCGTGAGGGAGTCTATACTAAATTGTATTATAATACTGGGTTCCTTACGTTTTATCTATAACTTGTAAATCGAATTTAACATCTAATTTTCATACAACGTTGTTACCATTTGCTTTCTATAGGCGTATAAAATATTTGTTAATAATTAAAAAAGCTGCTGCGTGGGAGAAAGATAACACTCCGCTTAGCATAGTTTTCAAGAAAATCAGAATGATCACTTTACAACACAAAATAAAAATTCAATTAAAATTTACTATTGGGGATTTATAATATTAGTAACTACAAGTTACATATCAGCTGCACATAAAACACACATAAATTAATACGTTATTACGGAATAAATGTATTGGATTAACGGTTACAAGTTTAGAAATGTCATTGTCACATTTTTACTCAGCTATCAAAGACGTCTAAGAAGTATTGTGCGGGGGTTATCTTCAGACTCTAGAAAATGGCACTTCCCAGGGCACTCTCGGATGCAAAATGTCTACCCTGCATGGATTTTGTTTAGTTTAAGAAACATAGGTCACTTGGTGTAAGACCAAGTGAGTCGGATAGGTGAAGGAGCACTTCGATGTTCTTATTCCGTGAATCGTCTCTCACATCATCTATCTTAATCCTAATTCTAGAAGTGTGAGTTGTTGTTGGGGAATCCAACGTAACCAGATCTTTGGTGATTTCAAAACTCTTTTAGAGTACATTTTTTAGTGAATTCTGTATGATTGCAGATATCCTTACTGGTTCGTCTTCCAGTCCTCCCTGAACAGGGTCTCAACATAAGCGATGCTTCCTGCGGTCCTAGCAACAATGGAGCGTCTACATCTTGAAAATTTTTCATTTGGCGACCACGCGTCAATAAATCCACGAACGTACTTCCAAACAGTACTGTCTTCACAAATACCACTTAGCTTACGATAAATATGGGCTGGTTTTTTACCATTTGCAGATAAAAATGTTATCACTGAATGTTGCGCCTCCACAGTGTAATCCTTGAGTATCTGCAGACGTGCAACACTCTTGCGCATGATACGATACACGAACTGTGGAAATAAAGCTTCCAAATCGACTCTGACGGAGTTAAAATATTCCATGCTGTAGACGGATTTATGAAATCCATTGTTGCCAGGCTATATCCGAAACAGTTTTTCTTCACAGACGAACCTAGAAACAGGTTAAAATAAGACGTTCGGATCATAACAGTAATGCACGTGGTGAAACGTAACGTCCGGTCCAGTAATAATTTCTTTTATAATCATCTCCTGTCGCTTATAATGAAAAAAAGAACCGAACCTGATTTTTTTTCTACCTAACCTAACCCTTGGTAATTAACTTAATAGATATGAGCATATAAAAATGTTTTGACAGTAGAAAAAACGCAACTTGATGCCACCGGGATTAAACCCCAGCTCTGCTACTGACCAAGCAGCCTTCTTATCCACTCACCCACCGAGCCAATTTGCAAACAAAAGTTTGAAAACTTTATTTACAGCGCACGTATTAGGTCACAACGATATTTAGTCAGAACGGTATTGCAACTTCCGGTCCCATTACTCTTATAATTCCGATCTAAAATTAGGAGCTCGAAACTTTTCCTGGAGCTATGCAAGATACAATGTACCACGAAATTAATAATGCCACAAAAATACCCAACTTTTCCCTACTCACAATATATTTTAATAACATGAAAAGGATACGGAATTTTGGTATGATTATTGCATGTATTGTTATACTATGTTTCAATGTTCAGGGTAGCAACCAACATACGTGAGTATCAAGTTATATCTACATTTCGTTCACTCTTAACGTTTTTTTTTATAAAATTCCGAAATTACAAACAATTCATGCTACATTTTCTCAATTGTAGGTATATTGCGATAGCGAATACAGCGAAGTCTCCATCTCGTCTTCAACATCCAATTCTGTCACCGTGGATATCTCTTCCTGTCCAACTGCCAACAGACTGTTCTACCAATGGAGAGAAACACCATGCGACTACAAACAATGTGCCATTTATTCTGATGATCAGTACAACTTACCTGCTCCGGTGTGGCTTTGGGATATCTAAAGTTGAGAGTATTCTACGGTTCCGTTAGTAAATAACTGGAGAGTTGAGATACATATTGATGTATCATGTTGATCTCTTACTTCTTGTCATACGAATTGCATGTCAAAATGTGTTAAATGTAAAATATATTCTTTCGTATTAGTGTTTTAGCCAGTAACGGTTTCCTTAATCTGTTTACAGTTTCTATGTACGGAGAGAACAAACTAAGTGTTAATAAAGACAATTTTAAAACATTACCAATCATTAATTTTATTGTTCGTAATTTTATCAATATTCCCTAGACATGGACAAAGTTAGTATGAATTTGCTTGGATTTAAAGCTTTCTAATTAATCAATTTGTGTTCCTTTAGTATCCCCTGACATGTTTGTAGTCATTCTGGTTAACATAAATTGTCTTCGAGAAAATACATGCTCGGCAAAACATTCTTGTGGTAAAAAAACATGCCCCATATTATGGACTCTTTAATATCAATAGGATGGATATTATGAGTTAAGCTGTGATGTAATAGGTCTTACAGTGTTGTCAAAATGGTATGAGATTTTATTTAAAGTGACACTACATTGGCTTATTCTATATTCTCTATATTGTAGTGAGGATATAATAATATATCTGAAGCAGAAAAGGCAACAATGCACAAGGTTAAAAAATATTAAGTTTATCATATATTAACTACAGTTTGCAACATTCAACTATCACTTATAAATGATGTTTGTAATCGCTACACTGAAAATCTTCTTGCACAAAAAAACTTCACTAAAAATTAACTTTATATGAACGCATGTGAACTTTATTTGAAGTTAGAAAAAAATTATACTTTTTGTGTGCTCAATGTGTCTTTCAATTGGCTTCTTTTCATACATTAAGTTCATATTTTCAAGAGCACGTTCACTTTTACTACATTTGCCTGTATTAAGTGAAATTTTTGTGTATGAATTGGGTATCAGCACACCAAAAGTTCATATGTTTTGCACTAAAATTGTGGTGAAGTTCATATTAATTTCACGAAAAGTTAATATTTTATGCACGTGGTAAAACTGGAACTTTTTTCAGGACATGTTGTACACTTTAAGTGTACCTTGACTTTCAATGTAATGATTATCAAATATGCAATGCATAATATGAGGAATTTGTAAATTCAAGTTGGCAGTACTGCCAACCTGATGACATGATATTTTAAATCCTAATCTACACCCTGTCCATACACATCGACTTCCTATAACACATTTTGATTTTCGTTCATCGTTTATGATCTATTGAGAAATATTCCTTTCTTTGTTATTATAAGCAGTAGATTTGGGGATTGAAGTGAGAAACCCTGTATCTCTCGACCTTTGGACAATAAGTTCGTATGAACATTTTTTGTTTTGGTTCAGAAATTTTCTACGAAGCGGTACCCATATCACACGATATACCCTGTATATATGTGGCTAACAGCCGCTGATGTAATACATTTTCTGTGAAACAAGCCGTTTACTCTCGCTGAGATGCTAAATTAACTTAATAATTCTGTAGCGGATCAAAGCTCGCCTGGTATAGCAGATTACTGGTGTAGCAGGCGGGCTTCGGCGGTCAATCTTCGGAGGCTTTTTTGACGGTCGCAGGTTCAGCATCCGCGTAGACCTAGGAGAGAACGTCCCTGGTATCTAAGCTTGTAAAAGAAGCAGTCGACAGCGAGTAATTTTGTAGCACATACGTTTATTGACACCACTAAGTTCCCACAGTTTACAGATGCACAAATAACACTATTTACAAGAAGTTGAGATGAAAGTTGTGAGCTCTTGGTAATATAGAGAGCGAGCGCTTTCAGTTCGAATTAGGTTGGCGTTAAGAATTTAGCAGCCAATAGCTTACAATAGAAAGCTCGTCTCTAGCTTCTCGCTAGTATCAAGACAAGTGCTGTTACGTTAAAAGACAGACGAAATGCTGGATAAACGAACAGCAAGACAAACGGACAGCCGGACAGACTAACTGAAACAGAGTAACAGTGTAACAAAGTAACTAAGCAACACAGCAACAGCCCACGGACTTGCAGGTAGTGTATCTTAGATGCCACTTAT
>JAGDQP010056067.1:0-13012 GCA_022664845.1 Lepisma saccharinum
ATTGGGGAGATGCTGTGAATAAAAGACAGTGGCGATCACAGTTGAGAGCTTCGGCTCTCTTTTCCCAACATGTCTGGTCAGCGTGGTAGCAGTAGACCAACTCCTCCCTCTGGGAGAGGCATCATCCAGTATTGGGATGGCTGTGAATTGTTAAATTAATTATATATTGCAGGCCGTCGTAACGGAGTGTTTTCTATAAGCTATCGGTTTAAAATTGGTACTGAATATGGAATGGAAAAACAAGATAAGTGCTGATCGTTGGCTTACTTGGAAATATTTTGCAACATGTGATTTTAATTGCAAACCTGTCTTTTTAAAATGTTTTGTGGTACGCTGAACAATATAAATAAGTGTTTGATATTCAATATTACAGAATGACTACTTGCAGTTACGTTCTCTTTGCAAAGAATACTTCAATATAAAACTTATCAAAGCGTAGTGTATATACTGGTGTTTATTTGTGTGGTGAAAACTAGCATGACAGAATCGTTTTGTAAAATACTGTTTCCATTCTTTTGTTGTTGATACCAATGAAAGTTTTTGTTTTTCGTTTTAAAATCATTACTCTGTCGCATTTCATGTTTACAAACACATTTTTCTTGCATGTTTTATAAACAATGACAAAGTATTAAGCATTTGAAAGATTGTTAAACTCTTTCATAACATATTTTCCAAATCAGAAAGAGTACTCAAGTATTGAAAACTAAAATGAAACAGAACGTTCTATGTCACTACGGCAAAGAGCTTTGCTATATCATGATCATAGTTACAAAATTGATATGAAAGTATTGTTGCGCAGTATTGTATCTTCAAAAATTTATTACAATTGTACACATCCTTAAATTGTTACGAATTTTAATGTAAATATTAATTCATTTTATTATAAATTGCAAATGTATCACAATTTTTCAACTTTAGCTATACTAATTTTATGGTATATAGTTTTAATTACTTTTTATTACATTGACAAAGTATTATCAGCATACAATATTACTGATATTGCTTCTAAATATGAGCATCGATATAACATTTATGATAGATACTTTAGATTAAATTTAATATTTTAAGTTACATGTAGTTTTCAAGAATGTAAACTTAAATGATATTACGATAAAGGAGTCAATAAAAGTTGGTATATTTGAGAGAAGACGGAAGCTCAAACGTGATATATATAGATATTAAAGAGATAAATATTGCAGTTTTGTAAAGTAGGTGTTGTTTTGCTGATTATTTAACAGTATATTTAAAATTGCTGGTACGAAGGTATAATTATACTGAATTTCCTACAGCTTAATTGATGTTCATATTGATATTTAATATATATCTTAAATAAATTCAAAATTAAGGCAGATATGATAAGAATAATTAAAAATGTGTGTTCATCAGTAATGCTGCTCAAGGCAAGAATATGATGTGTTTACATTGTCACAATTGTTGCTGCGTTACACTCGTGAATAATATTGAGAAACGTGCAATTTCCTTTTCCTCTTAAACTAATGATAGTTGTTTGAAGCTAATGTTCGTGTGGTCAAAATATGATTTTTGGGTTCAGCTTCTGTGAAGAATTAACCTTTTCCTTGCTCTTTAAATACATTTTCTTAAACTACTGTATACTGTAATATAATGTGTCAGATTTCGTAGAAAGCTGCAGAATTAATCAAAGTGCATACCAAAGGAGGAATAATTATATCTTTCAGGATTCCAAATATCAACTTAGGGCAGGGAAGAAATTAATTCGACGTAAAAGATCACCTGATTGCGGTAAGTAATCTTAATTTTTTCTTTGCAGAACGTAAACCACCGTGTTGAATTTTTACGGAATATGTAATCACAAAGAAAAATAATTAAATAGACTTGTTAACCATTTTCTGGTTAACTTCAGGAACGTTTATCAAATTCAAAATTTGGGGACAATCACTGGGCTACAATTTTTTTGCGACTTCTTGTTTATCTGAATCGTGTTTTTTATGTCATTTGGTGATACTAATTATGAATAGAATATTCGTTTCTCCGAAATGTCGATATTTCTTCTGTGACAGAATTTTTCGAAAATTACTACTGTTAAATTACAATATTTTCAATAGTCTTTTAGCATCCTATCCCCTCCAAATATAGTCCAGAAATAAGTGGCAAATGATGTTTGGGGATAAGAACTAATAAGAGGAAATATATTCCCGTCGAATAAAATCGTTATAGATCATCCAAACAAAATAACATCGATAAAGTCATATGTGAAACGCTTGCACTCAAGGAACTGAGTTTTACTACACCTCGACCACGCCATAAATTTCCAGGTGTGACACATTGAATGTTGTATTGTAAAGCTCTTGTTTCAAACATATACCAACTAACACACGAACCTTCACTATGCTTGGAAATACTGTTCATAGTTTCTTGAAATTTCAAATCAACTGTCAACTGTTTTCAGCTTTAGAGGGGTCGATAATAATTTCTACAGAATATATGAAAATATAAAGATATGGGTATTTACTCTGTGATAAAGAAATACAAATTTTCAGAAGTTGACATTAACCGTTACATTTACATTGAACTAACCATCACAATTTGGAAGTAAGCATGGGTGTTATTTCTCTTGTCTGACGTCGATGCGTCAACTCGAACTAATGGTCAAATGCAACCTCTCATCCTTCTGTCCTTAGTATTTTGTCTCCATTGTTGGAGGGTGCGTTGTGTTCCCCATTTATAGTTGCTAAATTTGAGCTGAAGGTTGTAGACGTGAAAACAGTAAGAGTTATTTCAATGGCATTCTACAACCCAAAGGTTTATAACGATGAATAAAAATATTACTAATTTCTTGTAATTTGCACCCTTTTGCTTACCACAAAATCCTCTCTATATCGCCCTAAAACTTTCCAAGGATTGTTCTCAAGGAAAAAAAACATGTTTTAAAGATCTTCTGACTGAAACATCACACGTATCTGTGGTCCAGTAGATATATCACCTTGGACTTTAGCATCAGATAACTACTGTAACATTCTTTTATTTCAGTGTAGAGTAGCTGAATAGGGGTCCAATGTTTTAAAAATTATTTCACAAGTTCCAATTTAATGTCGAGTGGAGGAAGGAAATTTTTCTACCTTTGAACTAGAGCTTTGTTGTACCGTCGTGTGTTCCAGCAAGACCCTCTTTCATCTCGGGGCCACATTTTCCGTGTACAATACTGATTTGTTGCTCTGCTCTCCGTAAAGCAAAGAAAGTAAGAATATTTAGTATTAAATACAATCCGGTAATTTCAGAAGAAAAGCTATCATCTTAAAATCCCATCCATAGATTTCATACTCAATCTTTTCCAACAGCATCTTGACAACTTAATAATTCTCTTTCGTGTGGAATAAAGAGGCAACTGGTTCAGGAGGATACACATTACAATTGTGCAGAAAAATGCCCTTCACGCTTAGCGCTGAACTAACTACTAAATGACTCTACTCTTCTGGAAGATTTGCGAAGCAGATAGCTTGAAAAGGGTCATAAATATAGTAACAGAAGCCTCCATTCTGAAGAAAGTTGCAGAGATTTCATGTCGGATTCTGTATTTTGATATTTTACGTGATGGAAGAAGAAGGTATCATCCTTTCATTCACGACCCAATAAGTTCTGTTTTGAATTTAGTAAGACCAAGATCTCTGATCACATCAAACAATTTTTGTTGACTAAGTAAATGGGGTTCCGTAGCTGCAGTTTCTCACAAAACTTGCATTACGGTCAAATGTTTTCTCCTATACTTTATCCATTGATGAAAACTTTGGTGGTTGGAAACCCAGAGTTCGTCTCTGTGGGGTACTGATGCAATGGACATTGGTAAACTGTAGCATTGTATTTTTTATGTTCTCATGGTGTCTAATATCCATTAATAATAATTAATAGTCATTAAGATGATTGGTGGGTTGTCTTCAATTTTGATGAGCAGAAAACTCCACATACCTTTTAGTTTCCGCCATCAAGCTCCTAGTGCGGACCTATGACTGTCACAACACACATACGGAGCCCAACGTTTGTCATGTGCACAGATCACAATTCCGAAATATGTTTTATATAAAAACATTGATCCTTGCACATTGATATGTTTGAGTTCTTTCGGACTTCTACAATTCCACCCAACTTCTCAAAAAGAATATAATTGTATTTATTGTTTTAATCCTCTCAAACACAACACACAAAGACTCACTGAAAACACTACTTCGAACAACGATCTCAAGCACAATGCCCGCCTGCTAATATTATATGTCCTAGGCATTTCGGTGTTGTAATTCAGTTACTTCCTTTGTATGAAACATTTTTTCCAACGGTTAGAAGAGAAAAATAAAGCGGATTCTTTTATCAAATTAAGAAATTAAATAACAAAAATAATGGAGAAATATTGCCATTTTTTACTGCCACCTAACATCCATCTTCGTAACTGTCATTAACTAACTTTTGAAAATACCATATTTTTCACAAAACCAAAATTATCCAATTTTGTCTGAAATGTCAACATTTGAGGTAAAGTACTATCAGATTCGTAACTAGCATATCAAAATCATTTACAAAATGTTGAAATATCCAGATAAACAATTTCTTGTTGAGTAGTGAATTGAGGACTGGAAGAAGCTTAACATAGCAAAAAGCTAAATTTTACAGAACTGAAAACAAAAGAAATTTCACCTCAAGTCGAACCCAGATTTGAAGTAGGCATAGCTACTAACTTATTCACCGCAAGAACACCAATAATGTCTGATTTTAAAGGTAATTATGTAATATGATATCGTTATACAGGTATAATAGCTTTGTAATATATATTTTAAAATAATAAATGGAAATTATTTTAATGTAAAGTAAGAACTCTGTATAGAAGCTGTGTTGAGAACAATATCTGCAAGATGGAAACAATATGGAACATAAATACACCGGACAAAAAGGAAGCACCTCACGTTTAACGACTTCAAAGGAAATTGTTGTACATTTTGGGGGGAACTTCTAATAAGCATCACAAATAAACAGTCGTGCGTCACTAAAGAGATACAACAGTAGAATAGTTGAGTAAATACAAAGAGAATAGTGACTAATCACAAGACGTAATAAAGTACAGGAGTAATCAAGACAACGAAAATACGTATAGACCAGAAATGGACAACTCGCCTGTTCAGTAAAATTTTGGTCTTTTCGCGAAAGATTCCATCGCAGGTTAGCGCTCTGTCCACAAACGGATCCTTTCCGCAACGAGACAGCAAAGAGAAAAAGGCATTTGCTCATGTCCCTTTCTGATTCCCAGTCAACTTATATGGAATCTATCGTCCCACCGACGCTTCTCGTGTTTTCCCGTTATCATCATCAATAATTGCCTTGAGTGTCTCGTTTTCCATGGCTTGTGGCCGTCCTTTACGTGGTGCGTCCGAATTCATCGCCGTCCTTAAATTTGTTATATCGCCACTGTCCGTTCAATTACCACATTCCTACCAAATACTTAGCATACTTTTCTTCCCACTGGACTACTGTTCTTTCTTAGTTTAAACTTCCACAGCATACAGGCAAATATAATGTTATGTGGAGTTCCTATGTTTGACCTGTTCTCACTGTCGTTCCCATTTAGCTATGGTGACCACTACAAGCTGAATACAACACGACACTCTCAGCAAAACATTACCTTCTTATCTCTCTTACCTCTGAACGAACGGTATGAGGTGCGCGCGCAATTTCAACCATATAATAATCTCAGAGCTTTATTAGTTACCACATTGACGCAGGGGTCCTTATGAGTAGATTCATGATAAACCGTTAATAAGACATATTATTCTCAAAAGATAATGGGGTAAATGATCATTTATTAACTAATTCGTACAATCTTCTCAAGTACACAAAATTATTTATAAACAATCTAAGGACTTATAATTTGCAATATCCAAATAATGTATCTGTTTTAACTTTGGTTTCCAAAGAGGTAACTGAAAAGGAGAGTTCTTAGCTCGGTAAGTCTTTTTCTTTTCAATATATACTTGAAAATCTCCTGAAATTTTATCATTGTTAACGATAGTGTATTTCGTTTCAATAAGTAACCATTCTAGGTGTACAAGAAACTTATAACGAACTTTCAACTTCGTCACAAATTCCCTTGTATTTTAAAGAAGAAATTTCAATTTTAATACCTAAAATAAGGTTCAACATTTTGTGGATTCCTTATGCACGTTTTCTTTCATTAATATCGATATTAAATTTCTGATTAAATGTTTGGTTCTCTGGCTAAGTTTTATGGTTAGAAGGAAATCAAGCTACCTCAACAGTGCACCTCCCATTTGTAATATTCCTGGCGAACTTTCTGATGTTACTTAACAATGGCATCTACATTTGACGTACCTATTTGCGCATTTTAATACTAACTTGCATCACGCTTTTAATTCGGTATTCAATAAATTCAAATAATTTTGTTTGAGAAAATAGCCTTTTCTCTCTAAATTATCAGATAATCATGTATTTTCTTGTTACACGTAATTTCTGTAAGGTAGTGCTAAATCTTCTATATTTTTAACAAGTGTTAACTTGATTAGCTAAAGCTTTCATCAACCTGTTACTAAGTATTGAGTATAATAGCAAATGACTTCAAATTGAAACAAATTATGAATTGTATAAATTAAATCTTATTTAATATTCGTAACTTGCTTTTAATATCAGCATACTGGTGAATAATTACATTGTATTTATGACATTTGAACATCTATGACTCATACCTCCGCCTATTAGTGTTCAAGAGAATTAAATCTTTAGACAGATTATTTTCAAATCGGGACTTATCTCTTAACATCTCTATCGTGTTTTATTTTTGTCTTATTAGCTTGCTGGAGAAAAGACTTTCGATTACTTACTTCGTGAATCGGAAACAAACTCGTTTAAGTTGAATTACTCTTTAGCTTAATGTTATACGAAAGTTAATTTCTCTAACTTTCATTAAACATCTACCATAATGTGACATCTACCTCTTTAATACAAACGTTAGATTTCATTCGAAACTTTCATTATCATATTTTCTCTAGCTCTAAAGAGAATAATGTATTTCTCACTGGGAGTCGCCCTAGCTCATATGGTAGCTTGTATGACTATGAATCAAGAGGTCTGCGTTCAGATCCAAATCAGGACGTTGGAGTGTTCCCATGCCAGGCGCGCTGAGGTGCACTCAGCCTCATATTAAATTGAGTATCAGTGTGTCCTTTGTATTCCTTGGCACCTTGGGAGGTAAAGGCTGACGAGCGTGTGACTGACCACAAGACCTTACCTCATGTCTTAGGTGGAGAATATGTGAAGCGCTACTTTCACATACCTCATGCGCCGTACAGTTAGATAATTTGTTTTAAACATGTCGAAAGATTTGTCATTTTGAAGATAAGCATGTATTTTAAACCATCGTTTATTTGTGATTTTGAACAATTCAATGTAGTTATCTAGTACGTTGAAGGTTTTCATTTAACTCAACTTGTGGCAAGAACTTTGTGTCTTGCCGCCTGTCATTTTGAGTGTTAATGACATTACAATAATATGCTATAGCATTACTGTGTGGATACTTTTTAACCTTAAAATTGATAGGAAAATATATTTTACAAAAATAGTGATATAGTGTTTAGATTGGGTTGTTACTTTTAAGCTTATTTTTGCTTTTCATAAATGAAATAACATTTAAATCTCTCAAGCTTACAAAAGAAGAAAAGGCCAATTGCGTAAAACGCGTGTACTCGTTCTTGTGATATTTTAGTAAAGTACGGTCACTTACTCTGATCAATAAGTTTGGATGTACGAAAAAGTAAGACAGCTGCACCAGCGACAAAAGACAATGAATCAATTCAACTTAGTATGTATGGTAGACAAATGTCAGGACAACTTCTCCAGTTCAGTGTTTAAGGGTTTGCAGGAAGCCATAGGTATTTTTTCGTTAATCTTGACAATGTACACAAAAGTTTTGAATCATTTGTTTTGTTTTCTTTCTGAACCATTTCTATGTTTTAATGCAGTGTGTGGAATTGCTAAACCTAAATCAAATCGGATACTTGGAGGAACTGTACCACGATATCGTTATTCATGGATGGGTTCTGTGAGATACGTCTATAACAATGGAACAATAGATCCCTTCTGTGGAGCAATTGTTATATCAGACAGATTCTTACTTACTGCAGCACACTGTGTTGATATGTATGTCGAAACGAAGTAAGTATACATTTGTGTTTAGCTCAAGTTTCAGTACGACATTTTAATTTAATTTTCCCTATAGATACACAATATAATATTCTCTAAGGATTTTAAAGACATTGTTAAACCTTTACTAACAAAGCTCTTCAAAAGACTCAGGCCTTTACATTAGAGATGCCAATGTGAAATATTTGTTTTCAAGTTGCATATGATTAGTATTATACAGTATTTCCTATAAGGAAGGTTTATTTTACATAAACATTAGAAATATTATTATCACATGTATGTTTTAGTTTTGACCTCGGCATGCATCAGAGTACAACACCTCAACTGTACTCACCTCAACTTGTAGGGTGAGAAGTTCACAATGCATACAGGCTGAATTTTGATTGACAATTCCAGTTAATTTTGTCTCATGTCAGATGTGAATTCTCCAGTGTCCAACCAAATATGAAATTCATCACTGCTGTATATATTGCCATAAGTTTGGGAAAGAAAGGGCTACTTTAACTTCTAAAGTTAATTTAAGCTGCACACTACAATGACATAACTTATTCAGACTTGTCTTATCGTGCTCATAGCAAACGGTAACACTGTATTGCAATATTGAAAACTTTATGTTGTTCCTGTAATAATTGCAACATTTCAGAAAAGTTGAAGAAAGTAACGGCCAGAAACCAAGCAGGACTCTGCAAGTTGTCTTGGGAACAGACGACATCACTAAAATGAAGAAAGCTATAACTAAAAACATTGTAAATGTTCTCATTCATCCTGAATATGATACCAACACATATGACAGTGATATAGCAATTATGGAAATGGATACTCCCTTGGATTTTGAGAGAGATGACATTTTGCCTATCTGTCTTATGAATAAAGGTAATTTTTGGGCTATAAGTTTCATTTTGTAATAATTATTGAAAGTATGTTTGAGTTTATTTTATTTATTAAAATTATTGTATGTTATTGTCCTTCATAGCAGTTTCATTGGTCATGTTACTATACATTGTATTTATTTAAGGTTTTGATTAATCTAACTGAAAAAATTCAATTTGCCCCAATTTCTAGTAATGCTCTTGAATGTCGCTACTGCATAAATAAGTAAAAACACAATATTTTAGAATTATAGAATAGATTGACACCACAATATACTCACTATCAGAGGAAGTTGATCTTTGTTTCAACTGGTAGTAGGTATGTAGGTAATGTATTCAGAAAAACTTTCACAGCCAAAATTATACGAGTCGTTACAACGGCCAACAAATGCCAAGGGGTCCCGAGAAACGTGGAGAATAAAACTAATGCAGAATAAAGAAAAAGTAATTTCTTTCAAACGGTTAAAGATGTAGAAATTAAATTATTATTAGTGGATATTGAACAGGAAGCGCTCCCTGTTAGAAGGAATTCCATTAATAACCATTATATTGGAAACATTAAATGTTAAGTGGGGCATATGAAATATAAATCTGTATTGAAATTTCTTGAAATTACACTGCTGAAGTTAGTTTCCTAACTTTTCCTACAAGAGGCAATGTCTTTGCATCTAAACCATTTTCTTGTGACACTGTTAGTTAAACGAAAGCCAAACAGCTACATTACATTTTTCGTTAATATGGATGGCTATTGTGGATAACGGTCCCATGTTTGACAACAGTGTAATGTGAATCAGTGCGCATCCAGCAGTGATCTTTTAACCCTTATTCATGCAGCAACTGCCGTTCAAAATGTGTTCAGTAATATTCAGATTCTGCGTGGGCTTCACAGTCCAGTGGTTAGAGCGTTGGACTCATGTCCACGTGGTCCCAGGTTCAATTCCCGGCTGGATCAACCCACTTTTCGAGGTCCACCCAGCGTCTTGAGGTAAATTGGGGAGTGACGTGAATAAAGACGTGACGACCACTTGGTCTAGAAAGCCCCTGATACGCCTGTTCGTTGTCAAGGCGACGCGCAGTGCTGACCCCACGGCCGTCACTCAGGTGGACGCAGTTTCACCAACCGCGGACAGATGGCGTTGGGGCAGGTTCAGATCCTTTCGGTCTGTAACGCCAGTGGTTATTTTATTAATATTATATTATGTTATTATAGTAGCAAATTCTGCCAACTTTGAGACGCACATGCTATAAAATATTTTTAAAACTTTTAATGCAATACAATCAACACTAGAACATTCGACAAGACGTAACTATCTAAAGTCGGTGTTAATGATAAGCATACTTAATTTGTTTTGCGAAATTAAATTATCCAGCGGCCGTAGCTCAATTAGGAGCGTTGGAGTAGCAAGACGAAAGCTCTGGTAATGATCCTTGTGGCCCCTCATCATGATGAAGTTTGTCCAGGGATTTTCTTAGTTATACCAGGGAAACACCTGGATGATACCTACAAACTAGACCCGACCGACTACCTTCCAACATCCTTTCCTCCATCATATTCTGCCCTGAGTCAAAAATGCCCAAAGGCTAATAAATACAAAATGAAATTTAAGATTATTGTTTTCCCAGTTGGAGTTAGTGAGACTTCTTAGCTCTGGTATAAAACTTTAATCAGACTTTTTTTCTAGTGCGATACAAATGTATATAATTTTCAAAGTTTTGGAGGATTTTGATGTCTTAAATACACATTGAATTCAAACGTCATTATTTGATATTATTTAATTTCTTACATGTAGGTGACTCATATGTAGGAATGAATGCGACAGTCGTAGGTTGGGGATACACGAGTGATGCGAGGCTAAACCCTGGCAAAGCTGAAACATCTAATCAATTGCTAGAAATTAAAATCCCAGTCATGAGTACAGAAGATTGCCGTTCCAAAACTAGTTGGAAAGCCTGGGAAGTAACTGACAACATGATCTGTGGTTCTGGAGCAAAGCGCGATGCTTGTGAGGTACGTAAACTAACATATCGCACGTTGCAGGCAATTGCATAGCGAAGTAAATGTAAAATACTGGTGCTCTCAAAACAGAAAGTTATTAGCTATGAGTTCAGTTCATCTTAATTCTCTTTTGTTCTGTTTACACTTGCATATTGTGTAGATGTTGCATGCCCATGAAATCGGGAAGTGATTTCATAAGCAAACAATAAAAATGAGGGAATTATATTGAAGCTTAGTGAAACAGTTCTAATCGGTATCGGCTCATCTTAAAAGAATTCCATTTTTACTATGGTAGAATTAGAATTTATCAGGTAGAAAATCCCACATCGTTCTGGTAAATTTCCTGACGTTCTTCAACTTTCCTCTATGAACCATGAAGGCACATCTATCCATGCATCAGTAAGTTGCTCTATTTATGCATCAAGCTTTCAACTGCATTTAAAATACTTGTGTATTTCACTCGTATTAAGTGTTGACGTCTGCTTCTAAGAAACATTATGGATCATGTTGAAATTATACCGATCGGAAAAAAGTTCCTGCTGCGTATGGATCTACTGTATTTGGGAAGTGATAATCTAATTCCAAACCATTTTCCTAAAAGGCGAACTTTTCTAAATCGACAGCTTTGATATAATGTGAACTATATGCATTCTGTCGGTCCTCCTGTTGAAAATTGGTGTACATTAAAACGTCTCGAGAACAGATGTTGTTCTTGGTTGCCGTAAGACTATTATCTCCTCCAAGTTATCTGACATTCACATTGTGTGAGTTAATCGTCTCCGGCATTGGGATATTAATATAATATATTCATCTATGTATGTACCTTATTTGATAAATTTGTCAATTATATTTAGAAAATGGTGTTTGTTATGTTTGACTCGAGCTCAAAGGCAGTTGCAGTCAGCATATACTCTATACATTGTGGGTCTCAGAAGTAGTAAGACTGAAAATATGTATGCTGCATATGACAACACTAATTAAGGTTTGTAGCCCTGAAAAGGATATGGGGATGCTTTTAGTACAAAACAGGTGAGCTCCAGTGTACGTGGTATATATTATTGTTCAAGTTCTACTCAGTGTATTGTGTCAAATAAAAAATGCGGGGAAAATATCAAACACTCCTACACCATCAAATATATTGTGTTAAACTGAACAAAACCACTTCTTTCAGTTCTTTCCAAAGACCAAAACCCAAAGCACTGAGTGGAAAATTCTACAATCACCTTAATCATAAATGTTCATAGTCTACTTTTTTAATTGCCGTCGAAACAATTTCGAAGAATTTGTTCTGCTTTGACAGACTTAGCATCAAATCTTTTAACGGTTTGTACCTGATCTTCTGAGAAAAAAGGTCTGTCGTGTGCAACCTGAATTATTTTCTCTTGCATATCTACAATGCATTCAGTCACGCTGTTGTCTCCTTAAGAGGGAGAGGGGTAGATTTGCTCTCAAACGGCATTCCAATTCACCCACAAACTCAAAAAAAATACTCGAATCTTTCCTTTCTTCGGATCTCTGGACATGTGACTATAATTTCTTCTCCAGGTGTAATTGCTGGGTCATACGCATGAAATATAAAAAATCCCTTTCGGTAGGCCTACAGGCTGAGGTAGATTTCGAAGTTTCGCTGGGAGCCGGGGCTCGCCCCCCAACTTCAGTGCTTTTGAGAGGATGCGCCCTTTATCTTAACCAAAATCTCCCTGCAGCACTACACTACCACGGAGTACATCTTCACCCTCCCACGGTTGGCTGCGCCCCCAAAGGGAAGATTTGCCCCATTTATTGTAACCTACTCTTGGTCATACACCTTGATTGAAAATTTTGTTTCTCTACCTTCAATGATTTTTGGAAATTGGGTTTTTGGGGCGACCATTTTGGATCCAAGTTGACGACTTTTTGAAAGTTTACTTATTTTGTCGTGACCTACTTGTGATAGTACAACTTCAAGTAAAATTTCATTTATCCAGCTCAAACG
>JAGDQP010056068.1:0-13011 GCA_022664845.1 Lepisma saccharinum
TTTCAATGTCTATTACACAAGCTGCACTGCCAGGTTACGTTGTTATATATAATAAATTATAGTGCATTTTGGTATTCTCTGTTTAAATACTCACACACAATATATGGTTTCTTATTGTATTATTTTGGGGGTTAGTAAATCTCCAGATTACTATATTTTAAGTTAAAAAAATAATAAGATTCAATAAAATAAATAAAATCTTTATTTACGTAGGTAGACGATGACGAGTGCAATATTTGGAACACTTTCGCAACGTCTGATATTACACTGCAAGGAAGCGTGAGTCTGGGTTATACTCGTTAAAGAATTAAACTCTGCCCTGCACGATGGCACCATCAAACCGAGATGGAGTTAAGTTCCTAGTTTGGTGTTACCTCCATGTTTTAACAAACTCTACAATACTATGTTGTTTTCCCACTAACTACATCTTTAAAACTTGAAATGCAGAAATGCTGGATAGACAAGGCTGTAAAAATTTTCCTAACTGTAAAGAAAGTGAACCACACGTACTACGCACCTGTGGCAGGAGCGATGTTCTTGATTGCACTGGAAGCTAAGATTACGTTTGTTTTGTTATTCGATCAAGGCCTTTGTATTTTAATTACTTAATGTGTAATACACGCTTAGTTTTGGAGCTTAAAACATTGGGTAGAAGAAGAAATGCTGTTGACAGAAGCAAAGCCACAACTAATGTACAAGTTCCACAGTGCAATACCTAATTCGTTATATTTTCTAAAAGAAAGTGAATTAAAATTAACTGCATAGACGACGTGCTTGCAGAGATGATAACGTGCTCGCTTTCTGTAAGATTAGTCAGTCATGTTTCAATTCCCACATGATTTCGATTACTTTCAACGTATTTGTTCGAAGCCAAATTTACCAATAACTGTAGTTCCGGTCCATAGAGAACTACTAACCTGTGTAGGATGTTAATAAGAATTCAACTAATCGGTTTAACTACTGATACGCCATTTAAAACGATCTGTACCTACAACATATACCAGAACCTATGTAGATGCTAAAGACATTTCATGTGCTTTCCTATTTCAGAAATGCACAATACTTTAATTGTCAAGTGGTCTTTCGCTCTGATTCAGAAACCTATTTTTTTTTATTTTAAGTGTTTTTTTTTAAATGTAACTTTCTTCCTTCTAGCATAATATCTATAAAAGTGGCAGCAATGATAATGGAATTATGTCAATATGACTGTTTCAGCGACATCTGTATTCAAATTAAATATTTCAAATAACTTCGCAAATAAAAATGCAGATACTTTTATAATTATAAACAAATAAAACTGTTTGTGTTTCCTAAACAAATATTTTTTTTTCTTGAAACATTTGACCTTTTAGAATTTGTTTTACCCATTTAGCCAAGCAAGCATATAATAATAAAAGTTATTTTGAGTCAAGGTATGAATGCATACTGCTAGGCGCTTCCTAAATATTTTATTTGCTCAGCGATCATATGCATATTAGGCTTTTCATGCTTTCTCGTATATTCTTAACAAGGTTGAAAAGCAATGAATTTGGCGCACTGGTCGGATATATGTGGAGATATATTGTTAACAGCATTTAATGTGTTGATTTAAATAGACCGTTAATACAGGGGCTACGAGAACATATACAAAAGGTCTGTACTAAAAGAACAGCGGTTAACAAAGTTCCAAGTTCCATCACATAAGTTGCCGCACGATTCATCAATGAAAAACATAAATTACATTAAGATTTTAATAGAACTTAAGTGAAGTTACCTCCAGAATCAACATTGACAAAATACATAGGCACGTACAAGCTCCTACATATGGAATACATCTCGACTTAGATCAAACTTCCCATTCATCAATGAATTTATATATTACAAGCATGCTATTTGTTAAAAGGAATCATATAAATGAATTATTGCGGTGAATAAAATATACGGTATGGAAGCACGACTCTCGCATAAACAACTAATTTTACTAATTTTGTAATACTGCCCAATATGATCATTGCATAAATATTATCTGTAGAAATAATTGTTGCAGAATGACATTAAATATCTCCGTCCTGTACCTTGACATACTAGCAATTGTTACATTAATTCAAGTTTACAATATTTTTTTTTTAAATATGTGTACGCATAAAATACACCAGATTAGTGAATTGTGTGTTAAAACAATTTATATTGGAAACAACTTGTCAGTTTAATAACAATCTCTTTTGTTTCAATTTACTTGAATTGTCTCTTTTGTTTCTGGCTTTCATTATGTTGAATATTAACACGGAAGACGTTTCTTACATTTACTATTCAACAAAGCTTTGGGTTTACATAAAAAAAAAGTTGTTTATACGAGCCACCTTTAAACAAATAATCTGCTTTTAGGCCATAATATATTCAAAATGAATGTATCATTATTATGTACGGAATTCATCAATATTGTTTGCTCTTTTTCTTCTTTTTACTTTGCAAATCTCCATTACAATTTGGAACTGATTAAGATATCGCTTAAATGGAGTCGATAGGGTAGATTAAACACATGCATGGTGATGTGAGTCATATTGTGTTGTGCGGAGCCAACACATTTATCATCTGAGAAAGCGGAAGGCAGTTGTAAGTATTGATATATTTTTCTCTTATGGGTAGTAACCATACCTATCCTGTTAGTGATAACTTGATCATATTCAGTTAAAAATATGATCAGCGAAAATCCCTAAACTAGCATCCTTCCTAAACAAGTTAACTTAAATTTTGCTTACTTCCACCCGTTCTCCTTCTCCTCTGTCGTTGCAGCAGCGGCGCCTACCCTTACAGCATACTGGCTACCTGACTAGTTAGGCCTATCGATGACACGTTATCCAAATCAAGAAACAAATCTAACACAATCGAGGGAAACTGAATCAGAAAGCGTCGCGTGTTCACAACTAACTTTCACTTATAGCTCGGGGCAGGATATGTAAGGTTCCAATCTCCCTTTACTTAGAGACAAATAGAGTGTCTGAACTATGGTTCCAAATTTACAATATGTAATATATGACATCCATAACAATGGATGTTACACGTACTGGTACCCTTGTCCAATTTCGGAGAAGGAAGATACTGGTACCCTTGTCCAATTTCGGATGGCGAGGCCGAGGTCGACCGACAACAGCGTCATAACCCATGAACTAAGTCCTACAGGCAGATCAAATAATTCGAATCTCAAAAATCACTGAATATACAGGAGGAACACTTTAACAGAATTATTACAAAATAATCATACATAATCACTTATATTAAATTAGTGCACAATACACTGTGATCACATAAATCTTTCATTCGTAGCAGCTCCCCAATTTTATCACGATGCTGTATGGGATCAATTTCATGCCCACACGCCTTTGAAATGATTCTTGGCACCGCCGGCAATCGAACTCGGTGACCCTCAAAACGTAGTCAGCTGACCTAACAAGTAGAGCAGCGGAGCGATCCTATATCTTGTATATTTACGATTATATCACTCTGATTCTTTACCCTCGCATTCATTCAGAAAGCCTTTAGCTACACATTGTAACCTTCGCACTTTCTTCTCCATCTGGTGTTTTTTTCTGACTCTTGTAGTCATTTTCCCGCCTCTGTAACATATCTAAAGTGTTTCCTAGCGTCAGGTGGAAAAATGGCGTATCATAAACGTAAGTCGGCACCTGTCCACTTCGTCTATTTTCTCTCCTACCATGTGAATACGCTCTTGCAAAACGTAGCCTACTTTCTATTGTGCTTGCGAAGCTCTTGTACGCCTGTCTCAATATTCTGCTATGTAAGTATACTTTTTTCTAATTTTTTACCATCGTCTAAATATACAAAGGCTAGTTAGTTATAGTGTCAGTTAATAAAATAATTAACGTATAATTTTAATAATTTAAATTATATTAAATCAAATTTCGTAAGACCTCTATGCACGTTACGAAAAGCTTAAAGTATTCAGGGTATGCGTTGATTATCAGTGTGGTACTATCTAGATTATGTATAGTAAATATATTTCTTTTCGTTTTTCTTTTCAGATGACTACATTTATTGCGCATACAAAGTGCTTTATTTCCAAAGATATGAAATTTATTTAAAATAATACAATAAAAGCAACTTATATGAATGAAAATTATAATAAATTCAAGTATTATAAAAACGAATTTTAACACTCCAAGGACAAATTATGGTAGTGTTAAGACTTCGTATTCCGACACATTATGTTCTTCTTTGTGGTAAGGAAAATAGAGAGCTCTGTAACTGGTTTGAATCTGAAAAAGTGAACAAAGTATCGTTACTCTCATTTGGTTTACACTGATTGTCATTATGTAGTTCCTACCAGTTAAAGAACAATTGATTCAATTCTCACTTTTTATTGTGTAACTTCTGAATTTGTATTTAAATAAATGTAATGTAAAATAATTGTGTATTATTTGTTCAAGGAATGATACGTTAACTATTCTAGTGCGTTAACCAGATAAGTGGGATGTATGTCGAATTGCAATATATTAGACCAGCAATGAATGTATTTACCTACATCAAAACAAATTGAATAACCTATATAATATTTCCTCATAAATGGTATATCACTCTAATTATAAATAAATACGACTGATGTTATAATATAATGTCGGTCGTCGTTTTATATAAAATAAACATCACTTAATGGAAAAATAATATGTTTTAAATTGCTTGTACTAGTGCTAAATATTTAAACAGCGAAGTGAAGGTAATATACAAGTTCAACATCTAAAAACTAGTTGAAAACACTGTTTTAAGGAGCATCAAGCAGAAAGCACATAAAATGCAACCTTCATAGAGACTGATTATGCTACTTTATCAAATCTCGACATTATGTTTAGATTCCTACCGTTGGGTTTATAACGCATCACAGCTTGGGGCACTCGAACAATACTGATTCTAGATAATGTCGGTAACTACGAAGGCATTTTGCTTGGAGTTTTAATACTGCAGTTTCTAGATTGCGTAAATGAACGATGTTACTAAAATATATTGGCGTACTACAAAGGCTGAAGTTGGCTTTGTTAAAGTATGAACCAATGCATCACAAGTATTGTAGGTTCAGAATTTGGAAATATTTTTCACCTTAACAATATAACAGGTGGTAATCAAGGAATTTATGTTCTCTGTTAGACAACTGCTGCCTAAGCTTAACTATCAATCTCGGGACATATAAAGGCTCTGTTCCTCACGGGAATAGTACAACTATAAGATAGTGGTGGAATGGGATGGAGTTGGAGGTGGTATACAAGAGAAGTAGCTTAAACTAAATAGAAGCAAGAGGGTGAGAATTTAATCTATGCTGTGACTGGAAAATGTATATAAATCATCTGGAATATATAATTTCACATGTGATCGATTAGCCATGAGATCTTGTGCAAACCAAATCTACGATTTGTTTTTAAAACAAGACGTAAGTTGCACGTCTAAGGCGCCGAGCGTCCTGAAATATTACTACATAATGTATACTTCTGCCGTCCATTTCCAAACTGGTCTTTGTGCAAAAAAAAAAAATGAAACTGAGATTTTCGAATTAACTTTGTTTCCTTACTTTTGTACACATTAGTACTGAAAGGTTTTGCGATTTCTAAGGATTTCAAATTTATATGAATATTATAAAGAACCCAAACGTAATGTAAAAGATGTATATCATTTTATCTATTCCAATATTATTATGAAAAAAGTGAAATATTGGTAAGTACTACCTTTTCTAACTATTCTTAAGAAATCATACCTGCAAAATTACCCTTACGTTTTAAATTAAAATTGTGTTACAAATATTTGTGACAATTTCTTATCATTTATGGTGAATGGACAAGGACCCGTTCAGAAATGGACGCCTGAAAAGATAATCGCCATTCTCTGTGGTTTTCATAAACCGATTTCACATTCCATAGCATATTAATTCCACATCTTTGGTTGCCATACTTGTAGATATCTCTGTTGCGTTTCATTGTTGATAATTGTTTTCATATAATGTTTAGATCTTACGTTTGCATCGAAAGCAAGCAATCTTGTCCATATAATCAACAACGTTTGTTTTGTACCTAAGGAGACTTGATTAACCCACTTAACATATCTAGTGACAGCCATACTTATGGAGAATTTTTTTATGAATCAGCAATCCGTCAAATGGATCTCTTAGCGCTTTCGTCAAGATCAAACCTTCTCTATCCCGTAGACTACGTGAATGTGAGACACATAGCACACCTATACGTCCCTGACCGGCACACCTATATCGAAAATATATCTTCCGTGTTCAGACGGTATTCATTTCGCCTTTTTTGGGGGAGGGAGAAGGTTAACGCTGTACACTGGTGGTTCCACACAAGATTAATCAGTAGAACAGCTCGATTATGTTTGGTGACTCAATAACTGTGCCGTTTCAGGACTCGTGCTTGCACGCTTGGCTAGATTCGTTAGTTTAAAAGCATTAATCTTCACGATCATAATCATTATGATGTATAGCTTAAAAGGAGAGGTTCATTGTCTTGGCTTATGAGTGCCTTTCAAACTTCCTATTTCCCCGGGAGCTCGGAATAGTGAGAATGTAGGATATTAGGGTTACTAGTAGCAGCCTACTTTCACGAGTGTGGTCTCAAACGGTGCAGCGGGCTCCAATTTGCTTTGCACATCCACATAACACAGCGAATCTAAAATGTATATCTTTAAATTAAATACAGCTAAACGATAAAACTAATTTTAATTTCTGATTTCTCGACGCTACGAGAGCCCTAACAATGTATCTGCTGGCATATCTCCAAATTAATTTTACACCTGTCAGTTTGAAAGCAATTATGAATTAAATTCTCTACATGTTGCGTTAAGCGCTTACATTTACAGACATTAAAAGTAGAGGGAAGTGCATTCTTCAAATGTCTGTAGAAAATTATATAACCTGCACTATTTTTAAACCGTTAGATGCACAACAAATATTATCGTACTTTACACTACATAGGTCGATTTCACCGGTATTTACTTTTAATGGAGATCAAAGGTTCTTCTGGATATATATGTTTGCTTATTTACTCATAACTACTCTCACTCCTCCTCCTGAAGGAAAAATATTGTATTTTGTTTGAACACTTTAACTGAGATAAAGTTTCGATTCAGTTACGGTTAATCCAATTTACTCATAAATCTCAATGTTTGAGAAACAGATGTCACACTCCATGATAAAACTTAGAATTATGATATATTTATGTTTAATATATCCACTTAGTATAAAAATACCGATACTGACCCCTGGTTTTCAACGTGCACCCTTTCACGAAGGTCCTCACTGGAGCCCATGCTTTCCAATGACAACAGTTTTGGTTTACTGTTTCTACAGCATATATAGATGTTTGAAATGATGAGTGAAATGAATCAACAGCCAATATATGTATCTCATTTATGATTCCGTTTGCTTGGTTGCTAATTTACTTTTCTTTTACTATTAGAAACCTATATCTTTATTTGTTTTGTACAGATGTACACCTTTTATGTTTCTACATAATATTGTGATGCCTGAAGACCATAACATAAATACGAATTCTGTTTACTTATTATAATGTACATATTATATATATAGACGAGCTTTTCTCTGTTTGTGTTTTTAGAGTGAATGTGTATATTATTTGTTCCAGAACAACTTTAGTCAAGTGGCTTTGAAAATATTTTTGAAATTCTGTATAGGTTGTTGATTTCCCTTTATTTCTGCTTTCCGAACAATACTGGACCAACTCATTTCGATTTATATCTACATTCAGTTGTCACGTTCCGTGCTGTATGTATCTATTTAGCGGTCAAACATTTATGTCGGTATATTGTTGTTCGACCTTGGACCACTAGTTTTGGCTTGTTCCGTATCCTCAATGAGGTCGTGATATCTTGGATCTTTTCCATTATGATTTTTTGCCGGTGTACAGATCTTCTACGCTTTTTTATTAGCCTTATGTTCCCTATCGCTAGCTTTTCGTATTAAGTGTTTTCGCAAGGTTTTGTTTTGAAAATATGAAATTAAGAAAACATTTATTAGTTCACTAATATTTTGTTCATGTGCTGCGTCATGGTATTAAATTTATTCGCACGCAAAACCTATACTGTTGCATAGCCTATATGTAGGGCGAATCATGTGTTTTAGGCGTGTGTCTCAACAAAAATAATTTCTCTGTTATCTTTCTCCATTGATTACGGGCATTACATTAAATATTAAATAGAGATTCTTGCTTTAGGATTATTTTTCCGCACTTATTCTCTTTCCTTTTTTTATATGGAAATTATGGAGTTGATTAAGGTCGATTTTCCTTTCTAGCATTTTTGAGGAACACGATATAGATTGCTTCAGAATGTGTATATACTCATAATACGAGCAGCTGCTTTTACTTCATATATTAATTGTAGCAATTATGCAAGGTCTACACGAAGTTCTATATAGTGTTTTTTGCCATCGGGTAGGTGCTTGATCCCTGAAGTATTCGCTGCCCTTTAAGAATAAATTCCGTGTATGTTGTCTTATTATTATTTTGTGGGAACAATGTACGAATCCACACACAATTAGAGAAAATCTTCACTTCTATATGGCAAGCAAGCACTTAGAATGTGATATAAAAATACTGAGCATAGTGAGAACATACTCAAATGAAGTAAAATTTCCAGATAAGAAGGAAACAACGACGTGTAATAACGACACACCGAATCTGGATATTTAATAGGGACAGTGAATGTTGGTCCAGTCCACTGTTCATAGAGAAATCCCATATATGACATTCTGAGAGCGAGTGTAATGAAAAGGCTCGAACTCCGAGTTGCATCTCACTTTCTCTCTCTCTCTCTCTCTCTCTCACACACACACACAAACACACACACACACACACATAATGCAAAACCGCAATGTATATATACACTATAAATATTGAGATTTTATAAACGGAAAATAGAGACTCTGAAACAGGCCCGTGTCATAAATAACCCATGTTGTGAAAGAAACTATTATTTATGAATTTTAAAACACAACTATGCAAAAATGTGGATTATCTATGGTAAAATACGAGGTATTCTTGTATATATGCATTTTCAGAAGGTGTCAGATATACTTGATGGATTAAAACTTATTTTGGAGGATAATTAACTAACTAAGTAAATAATACTATGATTTATGGAACTCGCAAGTTAACGCCGCAGTAACAAACGTTCGTTATTGGATCCTATCCTGGGCGATATCAAGACAGTTTTCATTACGAACACCTACTTCTTGAAGATTTCTTCTAATATTTTCTTCCCAATGGCGTTTCGGTCTTCCCAACGGTCTCCTTCCATCCGGCCTTCCAACCTGGATATAATATAATCTTCCTTTTCCGCCATCCGAGCTATATGACCTGCTCACCTTTGTCGTCGCGATTTCATTATTTTTTACAACATCTGGTGAATCGTACACTCCGTGGAGTTCTTCATTATGGAGTCTCCTCCAGTCTCGTCCCGTTTCGACCCACATATCTTTCTCAGTAACTTGTTTTCAAACACACGTAATTTATGTTCATCTGCTGGGATCGTACTCAAACTTTCGAAACCGTAAAGTATTACCGGTAGAATAACCATTCTGTATATTTTCAATTTCAATTATATTAATAGCGATGTAAAAGTTTTAGTTTTAGACACATGCGTTCCCCGATATTAAGCGACATTTTATTTATCCAGTGACTTAATTTTTGCTTGTCCCAAGTATTTAAATTTGTTTACTTTCTCTATGGCATCATCCCTAATTATTATATTTTCATTTCCTTCATTTCCTATGATTAGGCATGTTATCATGTATTTTGTTTTATCTATGTTTGCCTGTAGACCTATCTCATTGCACGCTTCCACTAAGACATCGGTGTTGCTTTGAAGTGAATCTATATCGTCCCCTATTAAATCTACATCTTCCGCGTATACGAACAGTTGATTCAAACCATTCTGAGATAATCCATTTTTTCTCATTCAGTTCTTCCAATCGCATATTCTAAAACCAAGTTAAATAGTAGTGGTGACTAGGAATCACCTTGTTTCAAACCGTTGCCAATCTTGAACGTACCTGACATATTATTACGTACCCGTACTTTGCTTATGGGATAGCTGAGACACATACTCATTAGTTGAACCCTTTTTTTCCCTCAATTCCAAATCGTAACAGGATTCTGTATAACTTTTCCCTTTTGATAGAATAATATGCTTTCTATAAAAAAATGAATTGATGGTGTAACTTCCCTTTCTATTCCTATTTCTTCTACAAAATTTGTCCCAAGGCGAAACTCTGCTCCAACGTGGACCTATTTCTTATAAATCAACATTGGTGAACTCGAATTATTTCATGTACGTATAGATTTAGACGTGTTAACACAATATTACTTAATACATTGTAACATGTTGGATGTAACGAGATTCTGCGTTAATTGTTTCAGTCCAATTTATCGCATTTCTGTAAATCGCAACTTTATTGATGTTTTCCAATCCTTTGGGAGCCCCTCGTTTACCCATATGGCCATTATAAATTTATGTAGTTCCTTGATTAGTCATGCCCCTCCTGCTTTAATTAGTTCGCCTGGAATATTGTATATTGATGGTGATTTGACATTTTTCAATTTCTTCAGCGACATTTCGATCTCGATCTCTCTGGGTTCGGGGATCCACGGTTCTGCTGTATGTATTTCAATTTCCTCTGTTTATTCAACGTTGCGTACATTAAGTCATTTTTCGAAATAAATTTTCAACACATGGACAATTTTAGTCGGATCAGCCTGAAGATCTCCACGTTCATTTCGAATCATTCCTAACCTCAGCTGGTAACCTTTCCTTAATGAGTTTACCCATTTGTATAGATCTCGTTTGTTATTTGTTTTCTCGTTTTCTTCTATCTCCTTAATCTTCCACGTCAGATATTGTCGCTTTAGGTTTCTGAAACCGCATGTGGTGTTTAGTTTTGCGTTGCCCTAGTGGTGGGTATTTGCTTCGCTTTTATTTACTTAGTTGTCTTGTTTGTTTTCGTTCCTCATGAAGCTTAAAGCATTCTTCATCAAACCAAGGTTTGTTTTCCTGTAGTTTCTTCTCACCTACACGCTGCTTCGGTACGTGCTTAAATTTTTCACGAATTACCTCCCACATCTTACTAACACCAATTCTATTACTAATATCACCATTATTATTACTCGAGTTGGCTAGGATTTCGAACCGGTTTGAGAGTTCGAGTTGGTAATCTGCTTTTATGCTTGGAGTATTTAATCATTTAACTTCGAATTTCAGTTGTTTTCTTTCACCACTAGTTTCTGTATTCGCGTTGCATAACTTTTTCCTTAACTTTGTGATCACTAATTTATTGATGGTCAATGTCACCTTCAGCTCCTCTATATGACCTAACATCCATTATGTTGGTGTGTTTTCGTCTATCTACTAGTACCTGATCGATCTTGTTCAGATTTCTGCCGTCCGGAATTACCCATGTGTATTTGTGTATGTCCTTGTGTTCGAAGTGCTTTTTACCAGTAGGTTTTTCGAAATCGCGAAAGTTATCAGTCATTCTCCATTGTTATTGGTATTCTGGTGAAGGCTGTATTTGCCTACAGCAAGTCTATACTTATTTTCCCTACGTTCTTTTGCATGGAATTCACCCAACACAATTTTCTAATTACAATTTCAGCATTCAGTCAAACAGCAATTCTAGCCCATCGTGGAATATGTCGTTATCACTAACCACCTCGAGCGTAGCATAGACGTTTAATAAAACCGTGTTGCCCCATCGAGTACGTATCGTAAGGAACGATAGTCTTTCGCTTACGAACCCTATAATCTGAACCGCATGAAGGATACTGTTCTTAATGAGGAATCCTGTTCCGAAATCGTGACACTGTATTCCCCCGTAATAGAAAGTGTACTTATCCTTTACGATGCTATCTTCTCCCTCCCATCTAACTTCTTGTATCGCTAATATGTCTAGCTCGTACTTCTCGGTCTCGCGTACCGCCACCTGAAGAGGTTTGGTATAATTTTCATACATTCTACGTTCATATTCTAAGGTCTTTCTTAATCCTGTTCTTGGAGTCCGCTGAAGCAGTCTCTGCCCGGAGATCCGAATGAGGGACTAGTTTGTCTCCAGAATAATTTACCCCAGGAGAATCCGTGAACCATATGCTACAATTTCTTGATATGTTTAGCGGTGTAGAGTTGTCAGCACTACGACCTCGCAGTAATTGTAGACATTCAGGATTTCGTCATCTGTCCATGTCTGATCCTTGCCGATGTCATTCAGTCTCAGAATGGTAATGGTGATGCTGTTTCCCCTCAACATGATATTTTAGTTCGGTTTTGTCTTCCCTTAGCTTTTGTAGATCCCTGTACTAACTGCAAGGCAGCAGTTCTGGTTTTGGTACGTCCCGGGATATCTCCGGTACCCACCATATCTGGTCGGCAGTCCCCTATCCGCCAAAGGGTGAGAGACCAATAACTCCAACCCGGTTGGCAGATAATAATACAGATAAAAAATGTTGATAAGTCAGTTTTACCCATGACATGCACCTTAGAGTTAATAATTTTAAAATCATTTTAGGACAACATAAATAAGCATCAAAGATAACTTGTAGATAGGGTTTTCACCTTTCCTGGTAAAACATAGCCCTCTTTGTAAGTTCTTCCTATAAACAGAGGTTCCGTTCGGGGAACAGTTGCTAATCCTCCAATTACAGCCTTGGCTGGCACTTGTCCATTCACATCTGTTACCCATTCCGCATTTCCAGTATAACAAAACACCTTAAAAACAAGCAAATTTTAATTAATAGTGTTCTTACAGATTAAACATATCTAAAAGTAATGAACAATGTTCACTATTTAACGCTGCATTTCTAGTTTGCATTAATTATTATTGCACTTTTAAATATACGTATAATTAAACATTAAAGTTATATGTCAGACAATTTACAAATCTAGAGAATGTTTCGATAAAATTACTTACAAAACTTAAAATTTCCTTAGAACGAAGAAAAAGAAGAGAAAGTTGGA
>JAGDQP010056069.1:0-13011 GCA_022664845.1 Lepisma saccharinum
TGTGTGTGTGTGTGTGTGTGTGTGTGTGTGTGTGTGTATGTGTATTTGTGTGTGTTTGTTCTTGAGAGAGTGAGGGGGGATAAACGAATAAATGCGGAGATTGCATGAATGTTTGTATGTAATGCACGACATTTATTCGCACGTCCGCAAGAAAAGTGTCAACTAAAAATATTCAAATTTTCGTTTTTTTCTGAAGTGTTATTGAACCATTCTACATCGGCAGTGTTTCTTTCAGAGGAGTGACTGGGAGCATTAACCCCCAGACTGAGTCAATCACCCCTCCAAAAAAACTAATTAAATTGTAGCAACAAGGGCTCATTCACTTTTCTGCGAAACTTACAACCTGTTTAGTGAAGCGAACAAGAAACCTAGGAAATGTACAATTGCAAAATTTTAGCGTGTCACTTACAATAGGTAAACATTTTTCTTGTGAAACGTATTTAAGATTTCGTATCTGAAAGTACAAAGTTATGCAGAGGTGACTTTTTGTGATGAAAATAACTACTTCAGTTTCTGCGATAAGCAGACAAAATGATTTTTTTGAAAGAACATGGGTTTCTTTGAAAAATGGAACTGACACGACACACATGTACTGTACCTCTGTGTGTGTGTGTGTGTGTGTGAGAGAGAGAGAGAGAGAGAGAGAGAGAGATGGAATATCAGTATACTAAAACCTTTTACCTAAAACTCTGGTTTATCCAGAATTATTTTCGAAGGAAACTTAAGTAATTTTTCGTCAGTTACAAAATACGTGTACATCGTTTACTATGAGTTCTCCTCGTTGTACGTAAATCTGTAATGTTGAACTGTATATGCGTTCAATTTATTAACATAAATTTTCAATAAACTTGTCAATTTTTTTAACATTCTATCGTCTGAATTCTGAAAATATTCTGATCTCCTATCCTCATTGTCAGATAAAATAAGTCATACTTGAACCCCTTATCCTTGAATGCTTACGTTACACTTGAATGCCCTTAAGCCTTCTACGTGACATTTTAGAAATTCTGTGGTTTGTTTTTTCTAAGGTTCCTACAGTTCATATAGACTCTTTACTTAGTAAGTACTTTGTGCTGATAATTTTTAAGCACATTTCGAAAGTATTACAAAAGAAAATCATTGTTATTGTATTTGTAGTATCACCAGTGCAGTAATTCAAGATGCTGAAACTAATTTGTAAAGCAAATTACTAGTTTAATTTCGAATAATTTCATTAATTAATGCGTCAATCAGAGTATCAACCGAATAACAGTAAGGTCAAGTTCATTGTTTAACAGCCTTTCTATAATGAAACGGTATTTTAATCTTTGGACCGAAATTTCCTCGTACCGAAACTTCTGTGCACCCAAACTTCCTACACCAAAATTTCCTTCAAGAAACTTCCGGATCCCGACTGCAAGTAAATCGTATTTGTATATTGAGAATTGTATGACATTTCTTCCTAGAAAAAAAAAAGCAATTTATTCTAAAAAATCGGATGTCCTTCTGAGAGTATAGTTAAAACAAATCTGAATTACCTATATAATTGAAATTTTAAGAGATATTAACTACTGAGTCAAGCTGTTTCGTTCCTACGTTTCCACCTTTTTATAATATAATCCTGCCATTTTTCACTGCAACATTTTCTGCCTGCCATATTTTCCGTTTTGTTTTTCATCCTGCTATTCCCCCATATTTTTTGTTTTGCAATTTTTATCCTGCCATTATTTCTGCATACCGAATGTTTAATACTTCCTAGTAAAGATAAACTTGGCAACAAAGGCTACATGTGGCTATCGCGCATTCTCTATCATTTTATGCCTGAGTCCTATTTTCTACTGTTTCCATGTTTGGTGGGGGAGAATTGACAATATGACATTAGGCGTCAGCTATGAAGAATAGAGCTGCCATGTACTTTACATTGTGGAATTTAAATAAGAGAAGAAGAAACAAGAACAGGAGAAATATTTGAAGATATATTTGTTCGATATGCTACACATTATAAACCATCATGAAAGAAGAAAATATGTTTATTCATAATTAACTTTGCGGGCAACAGGGTTTTGGCGAAGGAAAGAAATAGTCTAAGCCAGGATACTTCAGTTATTTTTTCCTGGGGTTCGGACTGATGGTAATATCGCAAGAAAATCGGCCTTTTGCGGTTCATAGTAGAGTAAGACACTATGGTTAGGACGTATTAGTTGCTCCGTATAATTAGAATATTTACAAAAATAAAGTAAACGCGAATATTAGTATGAACTCACATTACACTTCTACGCTTTTTTTTTATTTCAGCTAGTGAACTGACGTACATATAACATTCAAACATTACTTTTGATATCGTATCAAAATGTAGAGGTTTGAAATAAATCGGATCCAGATCCGGGCCGGAGTCCGCCATTTGAAGACTCCTGGTCTATCCATTTTATGTTGCTATGCTGACTCCTTTGTCTCTTTGCAAAACATATGGTTGAAATCTGAGTGGAGCACAAAGGGTCATACTCCTCCACGAATACGAAAAACAATTTATCCGTACGAGTATGCGTTTCTGGGTTTGTAGGTGAAAGAGGATGTCTTTCATTCTATCTGTGTATGGAATCGAAACCTCGAGCACGGGCAAAAACTGGGCTCTTGTAATTAATGCTGAACTTGTACTGTGACGACTCCTGGTTCAGTTTACCAGGAAGCAAAGGAGGGACAATAAATATATTTCACGTGTTGGGAGAGGAGAGATAAAGATCTCAACTGTGATCACCACTGTCTTTTATTCACAGCAGCTCTCCAATTGTCCTCACGATGCTGGGTCAACACCGAAATTTTTGAGCCCCCACTGGGAATCAAACCCGAGACCGCTCGCACTGAAGTCGAGCGCGCTGCCCACTTGGTTACGCAGGAGCTTACATATATATAAATCACAGACAGCCATATTCGATCCACTAATGGATGAGGCCTTTCCCGGAGGGAGAAGACTGGTCTACTGCTCCCACGTTGACTAGACGAGTTGGGAGAGGGGAGGCGAAGCTTTCACTGTGATCGCCACTGTCTTTTATTCACAGCAGCTCCCCAATTGTCCTCACGATGCTTGGTCAACACCGAAAGTTTTGAGTCCCCACTGGGAATCGAACCCGGGACCGCTCGCACTGAAGTCGAACTAGGCTACCCAGGAGCTCAATGTGTACAGGGTAAGTCAAAATGATGTACCCGATTTCATAAATTTATTTTGTGAAATATAATGAACATATCTGAATGTAATACATGTGGTAAGAAGGGTAACTCTCAAAGTTTTTTTCAGTCACATCACAAGTGCTCTATGTGAGCACCTCGCGTAACACGACACACATCAAGCCGATAGTCTATCTCCTGCCAAACCTTGTGTAGTGTGTCACGGTCAATCTCTGCAATGGCTGCTGTGATGCGGGCGCGAAGGTCACCTAATGTTGTTGGAAGTGGTGGTACGTAAACACGATCCTTTATGAAACCCCACAAAAAGAAATCACCCGGGTCAGATCGGGCTAACGACGTGGCCAACGAATGAGAACTCGATCCTCCTGAGATGCACGGCCTATCCAGCGCTGTGGCAATGCTTCATTGAGATGATCCCGAACGCTGCCATGGTAATGCGGAGGGGCACCATCCAATTGAAGAATGAAATCTGCACTATCCTCTTCGAGCTGTGGAAGGAGCCATTGTTGCAGCATATCAAGAAAAACATGTCCTGTCACAGTAGGTTCAAGGAAGAAAAAGGGCCCATAAATCTTTTCATGGGAAATGGCACAAAACACATTCACCTTGGGTGAATCACGTTGGTGTTCCACAACTGCGTGGGGATTATCAGTTCCCCAGATCCTTACGTTGTGTCTATTCACATTCCCAGAAAGGTGAAACACCGCTTCATCACTGTAACGTAACCTTTCGGCGAACCCATCCTCTTCCATTAACGTGAGAAAATCAGCACAGAAAGACGCTCGAGCAGCACAATCAGTGTCTCTTAAGGCTTGTAGCAGTTGCAAGCGATAGGATTTCATTTGTAAACGTTTCTGCAGAATTCGCCATACAGTTTTCTGTGGCATTTCAAGTTCCCTCGCTGCCCGGTAGGTAGACTTCTGTGGACTCCGCACAAAACTGGCGCGAACACGTTCCACTGTCTCTTCCTCAGCTGAAGGACGGCCAGTCGATTTTCGCTTACAGATGCAGCCCGTATCTCTGAATTTTTCATACCACGGTACGAATGTTTTTTCCAGTAGGTGGGTCTCTGCCATACTTGGTACGCAAATGCCGTTGAACACTCATCACAGAGTTGTTTACATGGTAATCCAGCACACAGAACGATTTCTGCTCTCCAGTCAGCGCCATTTTCGTTAACTGCTTCCAGCGCCGCGTAGCGGTAGACAATGCAACCACGCGGGACATAAACTAAACTCAACTAAACTTTGAACTTTTGCCTTTCCTTGCGCGTAGCTCATATTAAGATATGTTCATTATATTTCACCAAATAAATTTATAAAATCGGGTCCATCATTTTGACTTACCCTGTATATGTGTGTGTGTTATATTATTGTTTATCGTTAAGTAGTTAACTTGTTTCACAACCAACTGATACAAGAAGCGAATATATATTTAAAAAAAAAAAAAAGAAGATATCTTCAGTTTCAAGTGCAACAAGAAAATATGTTCGCAAAGTGAAAGAAATAACTAATACTGCTAGTCCGCAGAATATTCATTGAACACACGCGAACAGTAGGTGCCAACAATGTTACTGTTTGACCACAGCCACCACATTAACGTCCAATAGACATTTCTGACATGGCACATTCAACGCAACAAGCAAACGTGACACAAAGGTTTGGTTTCTAAAATTTCGAATGCTAAGCAGACGTATCAATTATCTTGATCATTGACATCAAACATGAATAGACATTTTTAAGAATGATGAACTAGACATCTACAAAAATTGTCATTATATAAAAATATATATGATTTTTGATACTACTTTGGAGGAATGGAGAGCTAAAACTTGGTCACTACCGGTGACGCAGCCAGACTCGAACATAGGAAACCCGACGACCGAATCTAAAACTTGACCCGAATGACTCGGGACTCGGTCTTGACTCAAATGACCAGACTGACTTTGACTCAGCTGCCCAATCATCGAATATTGACCCAATTGAACCGATGGCCCAATCTTGACTCTGTGAGCTGGTCTTGCTCCTGTTTGAATGAATCAATATTATGATTTGTGGCATTGGGCCACAATAATTATTTTGTTGGGTAGACAATCCGTGTATTATGCTTCATGTTTGGAATATGTAAGAACAATAACATTGAACTATAAACCCTGTGGAATGGTCTATCAGAAATTAAATACAGGTACATCGAAAAAAATATCCTAATGTTTCCACACTTGTAAAGACATTGAAAGAGGATGTGGTACAGAACAAGGACAGAAAGGATCGTAAAACAAAAAAGAAACGGGGAAGGTGACAACCGGGATCAACTTTTAGATAACATCATTTACGCGGTGCAGCTGAGGAAAGCCCTGAAAAACACCAGCCAGGGTGACTTATGTTGCCCTAAGATGTAGGTGACCAGGATTGGTGGCGTATTTATCTTTTTTTTAACGCTTTCAGGTTGAAAGTTGAAACTGAATGTTTCAAATTACACTGAAAAAAAAATCCAGTCATTTGCGTTAAAATCAGTTAATTTAGCAATATGCTGGGCTGAATTTTCTGTATGTAGTTACTACTACATTATAGCATACTAAAAGTACTGTAAAAGACTGGAGATAGATGTCGCACGGGGGATGGTTAAGAATGCATATTTTTATATTTTGCATTGAAACTATAACTCATTAAAGATAAATAGCGTAGATAACTTATAAGAAATTAGGCACGCTGAACCAAACCGCAGCTCATATGGAACAAAGTCGAACGGAGCCGCGGCTCACTCTGAGTCGAACCGAACCGAGCTGCAGCTCATTCTGAGCTGAGCCGAACCGAGGCGTTGCTCGCTCTGAGCCAAGCCGAACCGAGCCGTGGCTCGCTCTGAGTCGAGCCGTGGCTCACCAATATTGAATCGAGACGATTGACATCCCTAGTATGCACAAGGGAATGCTGCTTATTTTTGCGTACAAGGGGTAGGGAGACTAAAATTACTTAAAATGTGTTTACATAATACTTCAACGTCCCCGTGGCAAAATGTCCAAACTCAATTGAATTGTTAACTGACGGTATCGTAATTGAGGCGGCCTACGTGAAAAGAGCATATATACCTATGCTTTAACATTACGTACCCTTTTTACTTAGACCTCCTTAATTATTAAGAACTTGTTGGTTCGAATTATTTTCGGGCTACTATCAGTAGCACAAATTCGCCGGAATGTTGTATTCGGTAGCACTAATTGAGTACTAAATTCTGCCAAACTTTCGAAATCCATGGTGCATTTGGAGGTGTTCTGACCTTGTACAGTAAGTTTGAAAGGTAATCAAACATGTGTTTCAAAATGGGGGACAAAGGCAAGGTTTTCAAGAATGAAAAGCGATTTGCCTGACATTGGATAAGAGAAGAAGTTGACGAAATAATATGATTGAAGTACATAACATATTGCTTTATTTCGATAAACAAAATATTGCAATAGTGATAAATCAACCGAAAAGCTTACGTAAAACTGCTTGTTTCAAAGTTGAAAGCAATCTACCTGTCAGCAGTGTAGAAAAAATCCCAGTGAGAAAGGAAACAAATAATTATAAACTAACTAACTCTATATCATATGCAATTCGCAAGTTCATCGCCGCAGTAACACACGTTCGACATTGGATTCTATCCTGGCCAATGCCAGTTCTCATAACGAACACCCACTTCTCTTCTAATATTGTCCTCCTAACGACGTCTCGTTCTTCCCAATGGTTTCCTTCCATCCGGCCTTCCAACCAGGATAGAATATAATCTTCGTCTTTCCTCCATCCGAGCTACATGGCCTGCCCACCTCAGTCGTCGCGAAATCGTTATTTTTACAACATGTGGTGAATCGTACAGTTCGTGGAGCTCTTCATTATGCAGTCTCCTCCACTCTCCAGTCATCTCGTCGTTTCGGCCCGTATGTCTTTCTCAAAACCTTATTTTTCAAATACACGTAATTTATGTTCATCTGTTAGGGTCGTACTCCAACTTTCACAACGGTAAAGTATTACCGGCAGAATAACTCGTCTCTATATACTTAATTTCAATTTTCTTGATATTAATCGCGAGGTTAGAAGTTTTGGGACTGGACAGAAATATGCCCCATACTAATCGACTTTTTATTCCTTCCATGACCTCATTTTTGCTTGTTACGTGTGCTCCCAAATATTTAAATTTGTTTATTTTCTCTATTACCTCATCCCTAATTCTTATGTTTTTATTTCCTTCATTCCCTGTGTGTCGGCTTCTTATCATATATTTTGTTTTATCTACGTTTACATTACCTGTAGACCTATTGCATCATATGTTTCTACTAAGACATCAGTGTTGCTTTGAAGTGCATTTATATTAAATTTACATCAACCGCGTATACGAACAGTTCATAGAAACCAGTCCCTTTTGATCCCCTTTAATTTTTAAAATCGCCTATTCTCACGCAAAGTTAAATAGTAATGGTGATAAGGTATCGCCTCGTTTCAATCCTTGCGAATCTTGAAACTATCTGACATATTATTATCTATCCGTACTCTGCTTATGAGGTCGTTGAGACACATTATCACTAGTTGTACCAATCTTTTCAGATTTCCAAATTGTATCAGGTTACTGTATAAATTTTCTCTTTTGATAGAATCATATGCTTTCTTAAAATCAATGAATAACTGGTGAACTGTCCCACTGTATTCCCATTTCTTCTCCAAAATTTGTCTCTAGGCAAAATCTGATCTAACGTGGATCTATTTCTTCTAAGTCCACATTGGTGATCTCCAATTATTTCATCTACGTACACTTAGGCGTGTTAACAGAATATTACAAGCTCCTCCTTTCTCCATGTAACACTTATCGATTTATGTAGTTCCTTGATTAGTACTGTTCCTCCCATCTTAATTCGACTAGAATATTATCCATTTCTGGTGATTTGAAATTTTTTCATTTCTTTACCGACATTTCGATCTCGATCTCGCTAGATTCGGGAATCCACGGTTGTGCGGTATGGATTTCACATTCCTCTGTTTGTTCCCCATTATGTACATTAAGAAGTTTGTCGAAATAACTTTTCCACACAACGACAATTTTAATCGGATCCACCTGAAAAACTCCACGTTCATTTCTAGTCATTCCTAACCTTGGCAGGTAACCCAGTGTATAGATCTCATATGTTATTTGTCTTGCCGTTTTCCTCTATCTCCTGAATCTTCTGCGTCATGGATTAATCCGTCATGGATTATATTCTCGGTTTTTGTTTCTCAACCCGCGTGTAGCGTTCCGTTTCGCCTTACTGAAGTGGTTGGTATTTGCTTCGCTTTTATTACTTGGTCATCGTTGCCTTGATTGATTTCGTTCCTCATAAAGCCTAAGACATTCTTCATCAAACCAAGGCTTGATTTTCTGCTGATTCTTCTCGCCTAAACGTTCCTTCGCTGCGCCCTCCACTGCATCACGAATTGCCTACCACATCTTACTTACATCAATTTCATTATTAATATCATCATTATTTAATAATAATTCGGCTAAGATTTCGAACCTATTTGAGAGTTTGAATCAGTAATCTGCTTATGCTCGGAATATTAACCGTTTACCTTCGAGTATCAGTTGTTTTGAACCCTTGCTTTCTCTGTTCGCGATGCATAACTTTTCCCTTGTTTCTTCACAATCTTCTTGCTTAGTTAACCAATTGAAGATATCCAGGTAGGAATACAAATCTTTTTTTGTATTTTTAGAACTAGGGTATACTATTTTCTATAGTCTCTATCTTTTTGATTGGAAGATACCTATATGGATTTTCTCAAGCGAGGGTAAAAAGTTAATAACAACTTTTTCCGCATTAGAAATATGTATTTCAGCCTTCTGCGTGGCCGAGTCTGTAAAGCTCGCGCCTTTAGCGTTAACGATTTCGGGTTGAATTTTCAGACCCATGGGAGGACAACTTTAGGAGTTACTTTAATAAACAACTGTGATCACGAAAATCAGACAAAAAACGTGTTACACTTACCCCCATAGTGCCATACTTGAATGTAATACAGCCGTCTGACAGGCCATGGGTCTTAAGGGGTTGTCATGCCACTTGGTTTAGTTTAGAAACGTACTGATGTCTTCAATAAATTAGAATATAAGAGACTTCAGTGGTTCAGTTGTACAGCGCTCGCGTCTGGTCCCCGGTAGAACTAGAATCTCACTCTGCCATGTTTGATTTGTGTTGTGTAAACTACGTGTACGTGCGTTTTCCTCGAGTTCTCTCGTTTCCTCCCACTTTCTTAATCCCTCCAATTCTCCAATCCATTCAGCCAGAGCCTAAGTTGCCTCAAATAAAATTCAAAATTCAATGGGAATATTCAACCACCTTCCATTAATTGGCTCGCAAATCATCTAAACAGTGGAAATGACAAAGTTAGTATAAAAGTTTCTGTGGATAGTTCTTGTTTCTAAGGACAAAAGGTAAACCAACAATGATATCCAAAGTTAAAAAACACGTCCGAAAAATCCGTCAAACTATGTACACTGTTGCAACCGTACCCTAACAGATCAGAAATGTAAAAAATACAATTCGCTGAAAGAAAATGTAGCGTAACCTCTTTTAAAGATCAGAGATCCAAATCCGGGAAATTTTGACAAGAGGCGGAGTTCGGTTAGAACGGAGTGGTGTGCCCTTCAGCTCCGACTAATGATGCCATCAACCAGATGTAAGTTGAATTGCTTAATGGATGCACCAGATGCGTAGTAGCGTCAGTTGAAGTGATGATTTCATGTCTCCGTAGGTAGCAAAGTAGGTAGACTCAACCAGCAAACGAGGGACCCGCGGCACCCTGCTGCTAAAAGGGAGTCTTACCCAAACTCAACATGGTCAATCTTACTTGGACACAGGCCGACATTACGCCACAGGAGAGGGCACATAACGAAAAACCGGTATCGGACCTGAAGACAGGGAGGGTACCTACCCATCAGCACCCTGCTTCAGCCACATCGAAGACAGAACACACACTAGTCTAGACACGAAGCGTGCATAGAAGAAGCCCGAAGAGAAGTGGCAAAAGTTGGCAAAGAACAGAAAGAAAATCACGCAGGAAAAGCCCCAAAGAAAAAAGGGGGAGACGCAGGCGAGAACATCTCGCAGGAAAGCAAAACACTATTTTAGCAACCTTGCTCTACTAGGGCACTAAAATAGTACAAGGCTCAACACAGCTCAGCATAAATTAACTTCACACACGTTAATTAAGATAAACTGAACTATTTTGATTATTCCCGAAGATTACTGAAGAGTAGGATCAAAACATTTAACTTTAACATCATCAGTATTCACTTTCTCACATATGCATACATATCAACTCTCCGCGGACTGAAATCATGAAAGGTTGGGATGCTTTTTCAGTTATTCCACAGTAAAGTTAATCTAGCTATTTCATAATAAAACCCCAGGAACAGGAATTAACTGGTAAGATCATCATTTATTTTACTTGAAAAATCAGAAATTCAGAGCAAAAGACTGTTTGCTGAAATTCTTCAAAAAAAGTTTCTGAAGATAATCTTCTAAACATCAAACGAGTTTCAAAGATGCTGTTATTACACATATCGAAATAGTAAATTATTACAAAATCTCTCTGGTACAGAGGCAAGATTGATTTCCAAAAAGATTAGATTGTTTTTAAACACGTTAAGCATACTATACTTTAGCCCAGTTAAGAAGAACTTCTACAAGTACAGGAAAAATAATACTTATAAATATTGATATCCTTCTTACTGCGCGAAGATAAAAAACAAAACCCGAGACAACAAATGACAGTTTAACAATTAATCTACAATTCTTTTCCATTTTAATGTTTCCTTTTTCCTTTTTTGTAGTTTTTCCCCCCATCAGATGTCGTAGTAGTTGTCAAAGGTAAACATAAGGATTGCTCTCTTCCTCTTCTTCCGATTTAATAAGGTACGTAAATACAGAACTACCCCCTACGACGAAAAACATTATTTAAAAAGACAACAGATACATATCAATATGCAAGACCACGCACAGATATACATGGAACAAAGATACTTTTTTTAATTTATTTTGTTTGGTCAAACAGGTATATGAATTAACATAAGGAAGGGAATGAAGTACACTTTTAAGATGAACGATAAGTGGCTTTGTTAAAGTCATGACCAACCTAACATATATTACGAATACGTTTCCATCTCATTGGATTTGTGTCTTTTCAACACAAGGGAACCATGAATAGCCAATGATGATAAATGATAGAACAGACAATTACACAGAACAAACAGTATAGAGTTTGTTTCAACAATTAGAGTTTATGTCGAGACTACCACGAATGAAGCTTAGAGTGTCAGTTTTGTTTTTTAAAAAATACCAAACGAACGCAGCTCACATACATTAGTGGCGTAAGATTGACTAGCTACACGACCTCTACAGTCTAACGAGGATTTACAGGGTTTTAGCCACAGTGACACAAGAAAAATGTACCTAATGTACTGTTGAACAGAGGAGCGAGCCAATAAATTGAACTAAGATATGGAAAGAGCAGGTAAGGACCCAGAAAATAGAATGGTGGGGTAAAGCAACATTTTAGTCAAAGGAAAATCACATATTTGTTTCCTTGGATGAATCACATGTAGTAATACGCATTGAAATGCTAACAAATGTACTGTGTAGAGTTTATCGCAAAGAGACAGATCCTTTACATATAGCTTAGCCCTCGCCATATTGGTATATAACGTATATACCCGAATAAAGAGATAAAAAGGTAAAATGAATTGTATGGGCGGTAAAAGCACTATTGCTGGGTGAAGAGAGAAGCACTGGACATAGATATGTGATTAAGCAAGTTTACGTATTGGGAGAACAATATTATGATGAGAGAGGTAGGTTCTTTGCAAACGGTTTAACCCCCTCCTTCGTGATATGTATAGAACAGAAGCGAATAAGATTAGAGAGAATAGGACGTCAGAATTAGGTTTAAAGTAACATGGAGGTATTACTTGTATTTCCAGATTCTAAAGTAGCATAAGATCTGAGTCCCAAACAGATCCTTTACATAAAACTTAGCCCTCGTCGTATTGATATACAGATGCTTATCAGAATAATGGAAACACCTGAACGAAAGTGCAACTTACCAGATTAATATGGTGTCGGGCCACCTTTCGCCTTCAGAACAGCCTTGATGCGACGTGGGATGGAGGCATAGAGGTCGTGAATGGTAGCAAGTGGAATATTACACCATTCCTCGTGCAGGGCATCGGCCAGTTCTGTGAGAGAGGATGGATTTGGAAATTGTCGCCGGAGTCGTGTTTCCAAGATGGACCACAGATGTTCAATTATGTTGAGATCTGGGGATTGGGCGGGCCAGGGGAGGTGTTGAACTTCATCCCGATGTTCCTCAAACCACGCTGCAACAACTCCAGCTGTGTGAATGGGTGCATTATCATCCTGGAATATGGCGTCATTGTCCGGGAACAACATCCGGACCATAAGATGCAAGTGGTCTCCTAAAATTGCGACATAATCGTTGGCAGTGATGCGTCCGCGAAGTGTGCCCACAGGACCCAATGAAAACCATGATATTGCGGCCCACAGCATCACCGTGCCGAAGCCATGTTTCACAGTTGGGCGGAGACACTGCAGATCATACGCTTCTTTGGGCGTTCTCCACAAATAAACACGGCCCGTGGTTTGGAATAGGGTGAATGGTGACTCATCCGACCATACCACACGTTTCCAGTCGTCAACGGTCCAAGTTGCATGGTCGCGGCACTATTTGCGGAGTGCTAAAGCGTTCTGGTCCCTGATGAGAGGTTTGGCCCGTGCAACACGACCCCGTAAGTTCATGTCATGTAATTCGCGGCGGACTGTGATTGTCGAAACAGGTT
>JAGDQP010056070.1:0-13011 GCA_022664845.1 Lepisma saccharinum
CCCCTCCACCTCCACTCCAGCTCTGATCTGGCCCTCCACCTCCACTCCACATCACCCATCAGCATGGAGATAGCCCTCCACCTCCACTCCACATCACCCTCCAGGTTGGAGGGTGTTGGGGAATTATGTTGAGGGGTGACCTCCGGAGGGGACACCTCCGGACGGATGGACACCTTTGCACTGAAGTACTAGGCTTGGGTCTGGGAAACTTATATTATTCTGTTCATCTTCACAGATTCAAATATTCGTTTTAAGTAGGAATTTTTGGGAAAGGTACGAAATTTGTCCTGAAGGTTGAATTTTGTTTCTCTCTAAACGTTGTATTAACGTTGCGTAACATTGAGTCAACGTCAATGCCAATAAGTTGCGGAAAAGGTTTAATTCAACGTCTTTAAAACGTTTATTAAACGTCAGATTCAGCGTTGAATAAACATTTCTTAGAATACTAATCTGATAGTTGTATAAACGTGGAATCAACGTAAATTTAACCAAAATTCAAAAGTTTATTAAACATTTAAGAAAAAGTTGAATAAACGTTTATTTAACGTGATTGTGCTGTGTGAGTGATCATGGTAATTGGGATTAAAATTTGAAGCATTAGCTTTTAATTGAAAATAACTATTGTATTCTTTGCTGCTTGTTCTCTTTTTAGAAAACATAGGAATTTATAAGCTTCGTTTCGCTGTTAGATTAAAAAAATATAGGGCGTTTTGCGTACCATCTACCGTTGAAGATTCAAATTAAGTGATTCTTAAACCTTAAATGTTACTTACTAACTCTTACGTTGAACATGTTATATTTCCCCGAGTTACCACAGCAAAGTTACAATATTAAACGTCATGTTACATCAGACAATTATGCTTTAAAATAGATTATGAAAGTCCTTTCCGACAGTCACTTGTTCAGCTTCACTTCATTAATGTCAGTCAAATTAAGTAATGATTTCTTTTCCTTCCCATCTATGCGAACGAAGGTTGAGTCAGTAATAGAAGATAGCGGATAAGAGTTGACATCCATATTCTTCCTCTTGGTTTCATATCAGGCAGTCGGTCAGTCTGGTTAAATCAAGTTAATAAGAGTTCTTCTCTGACCTGTTTACGGTCAATTAAGAAGGATTTTTATGTGAACCACAATATGCGGGTTTAAAGAGTCAAAAACTTTCAGCTCATTCTAAACGCACAGTTATGATCTCCTGTTACCGCTTTTTCCACATCGTCCTAAAACGCCCGCAACCAAGAGGCAAGTCAATAGATTAATAGCTGTCCAGAAATTACCAGAATATCATGTTTTACGAGTATTTTTTCTATCTTTGTTTCAGTTTCAATAATCCTTTTCTTTTCTTTCATTTTATTTTTTCTTCTTCCTTCCAGTTAAAGAGTAAATGGAAGGAGACAGATTCCATTGAGCTGTATTTAAAGATACTGGAATGCTTGATTAGTATTTAAAAATTGACGCCAGAGATAATGTTTAACTTTGCCCATTTTCGGTTTAATCCAAAATGGACAAATTTTGCAGTACTATCTCAGTTTTGTGCCTTGTATATTATTTAAGTCTTAACTGTTGCAAATTACATGAATACTACTTGCAGTGCGTGGTATTATATGTGCAATCCAGCATATTCATAAATCAACAAATAAGGCATAAATAAGGAAATAGCCCGCACAACGACAACAAGCATGAAAAGACAAAACTGAAATTTTGTATTAGTCTAGAACTATACAAACGAGGTTAAATGTTCCATCTTTTTCTAGCTTCAGATACTAACTTGGTTTGTAATGTAATAGATAAATTAGGGCTCATTTTCATGAAAGCTTGCGTTGCTTGTGATTTGGGTGGATAGCCAATTGAAACACGTGTTATACGATAACTGTTTTGTGTAAATTTAGTGACAACATTTCGGAGGACATTACAATGTTGACACTACACCCCTTAGAAGATATATGGCCATATTTATGAATAACCTCCAAGAGTGGGTGACTACCAGGGGCATTTAAATTGTATACTCCTGGGAGCCACCCATCTTTTGGGTGTGGTTCATAAATATGGCCCATAGCACCTGTAAATCTTCATGACATTAAGGGCCCTATGGAGAGTTTTGCGGATATTTTCTTGGAAATTATTTATGCGATTATTGCTAAAAGTCCGTTAGAATAGTATACTGTGAAAGGTTTATACAAATGGTATATGGCTCCTATTTGAAATATTCCGTCATATGGAAAACAAATTAGGACCCTATTGGGAGAAAATTTGTAAAAGTATGGCTCTAGTGTGTGATAAGTCGTTAATCCATTATCTAATGTATATTTGATGTAATTACCTAGACAGTGTGAAAGACAATTTATTCGACAGGTGTGGTGAAGGACAAAAATTGTGAACGGTGTCTGTTACCAGAAGACATTTTTCAAAAGCTACTGGTCTGTCCAAATAAATTGGAGATTTTGGAACAGTTTAAAGCGATTTATGGCCGAGTGCGACGCTGCTATATAAAGGATTTAAATTTTGAAAATGTGTTTAGAGGACCTGAGTTTCTTTTTTTTCCTCCACCGCGCCATAAGTTTGTAATGTGGTTGGTGGCTCAGACTTTATACATTTTACATTGTGAATACGAAATAAACCACGCTCAAGGATATGTATGTTCATTACAGTGGAAATTTGCTTACATTCCTAAGCAGAAACGTCTTCAGTTTTTTGCACATTATAATAAGACTAAAACGAACCTACATTTTGAGATTACTGAATTTTATATTCTCCTTTTTTTATGTTTCTGTTTTATGTTGGATATGGAGCTAAAAGAGAATGTTATAGATAAATTTCTTTAATTGTAGTTTAGTTTCGTTTCGAAATAAAAAAAAATCCCTTTCGGTAGGCTTACAGGCTGAGGTAGATCTCGAAGTTTTCTTTATTTACAAAAAATCAAATATCGCCTTATATGAGAGCAATCAAGAAACTATTTATTGTTTTGTAGATTATTCATCAAGATCTGTTCAACGATGCCTCACAAGACATATATATATATATATATATATATATATATATATATATATATACTCGCTTTACTTCGCTGGGAGCGCTGCCCCCAGACCCCCGTAGGGGGTTCGCCCCCAACTTCAGTGCTTTTCAGAGGATGTGCCTCCTTTATCTTAACCAAAATCTCACTGCAGCACTACACCACTATGGTATCCATCTGTACCCTCCCACGGGGGGATGCGCCCCCAAAAGGAAGGTTTGCCCTATTTATTGTAACCTACTCTTGGTCATACACATTCAAAGAAAATTACTTTTCTCTACCTTCAATGATTTGGAAATTGGGTTTTTGGGGCAGCTATTTTGGATCCAAGTTGACGACTTTTTGAAAGTTTTCTTATATTGTCGTGACCTACTTGTGATGGTACAACTTCAAATAAAATGTCATTTATCCAGCTCAAACGGTGTGCAAAATGGGATTATGGGCGGTCATTTTGGATCCAAGATGGCGACTTTTCCCAAATGTTGTAATATTTCCTTAAACTACTCGTCATAATGCACCTTTATGCCAAATTACATATCTCTAGCTCAAACGGTGTGGAAAATGTTTTTTTAGGTACGCCATTTTGGATCCAAAATGGCGACTTTTCAACATTTCGTAATATTTCAGTAACATACAAATGATAATGTATAGTGTTACCAAATTTGATATTTCTAGCTGCAGCCGTTTAGGCTGTGTATTCTATACAACAATGGGTTCGGCGGCCATTTTGAATCCAAGATGGCGACTTTTTCAACATTTCGTAATATTTTCTTGAACTACTAGTGACAATACACCTTGATGTCAAATTTCGTATCTCTAGCTCAAACGATATGGAAAATAGATTTCTTACTTCCGCCATTTTGGATCCAAGATGGCGTCTTTGAACTCTTTAGGTAACATTTTCGTAATCAAAAAGTGATGTTGTACCTTTATGCCAAATTTGATTTCAATAGCCCCAGCGGTTTAGGCTGTGTATTCTATACAACAATGGGTTCGGCGGCCATTTTGGATCCATGATGGCGACCGATTTTGCTCATTAACGAACTTAACCGAGCTATTAAGCCTAGAAACGACATATAAAAATTTGGTTCAAATATCTTCAAAATTATGGCCGCTAGCGTATTAATATATATATATATATATATATATATATATATATACGTATATAAAGTGGTATGATATATATACTTTCATATCGTATCGATCTCAGTAGGTATATATTTTCTTCGAAATCTACCTAAAAATGTCGGGTTATTGAGTGATAGAACCAGGGTTCGAATCTTTGCGGGGGTTAAGTGATTTTCTTTTCCGTTTTTTGCTTTCAAAATACATTTCTATCTTTTCACATTTGTTATTAATAATGGCTTTCTTGCATTTTTCGTAGACAATCATGGATTAGTAGAGGTTAGGTGCGGTCTTGTGTCTTTACACTTTCGTTTCCTTCTTTCGACAGTGTGGATTACTGGCGCGACTGGGACGTTAAAATTCGGAGCTTTTCCTCCTAATTTGTATCCAAGAAATGAAAGCCACATGGTAACTTCTAACTCTTAGGTACTAGTTATCTGTTACAATTAATGGGGTACAAAATGCTCGTTTTGTGCCTTTGAATAGTGGGTACTGTATTTAGAGTGTATCTTGAAGGGAAAAAATCACATAACCCCCCCCCCCCCCCGAGATTCAAATCCTGTTTTTTCACTCAACAAGCCGACGTATTGACCACTTAGCCACGGTCGAAGTTTGCAAACAGTGGTTTCTAAGTTGTATTGACGCTGCACGTGCGCAGATGTCATTCGCGCGTAGAGTATTCCTGTTCAACGTCCTGTTCAGAAAATTGATAGTTTCCATGGCAACGCTTTGCTTTGCTTCAGAGAAAAGAAAATAATGGATATTTTCGGTAGTATTTTTTTATTGCAATAAAACATTCTTCTGTTACAGGTCTAAAAGTAGACTACGGAAAACATTTTCTTTTCTTTCTGTGATGCATTTATCAAGAGTAATAAAGACTTGCTTCAAAAGAGTCTCAGCCTTGCGCTTAATCGGGTGCCGCCATGTTATGACGTAATCAGTCTGCCGACTGCTTGTCATTAACATACATTTGGTATTTGATTTGTTAGTATTGTTTAATACAAACAATAGAAATAGCAAAAATGGATCCAAAGAAATAGTATAAGTGGTGAATAGCGTTTCTGTATGCCTTAACACGTCAGTTCTTTTTATTCATTTAAAATTGATTTTTACTTTTAATACTTTTTTAAGATATTGATATGTTTTGGTAGCTTCAACACTAATTTATAGCAGCTCCTTTCTTATGATTAAATCATAAGATATCTTCTAATAATGCTCTTTAGAACTCTTGTATTTAAAAAGAATTACCTATTTTTTCTGTAAAGAATGTGGGTTTTTACAGTCGACAATCGTATACATTTTTTTAATGAAAGCTAGTGAAGCATTTTTCAAGAACTTAAAAGCATATGAATTAATAGTGCTCGTTACTGCCATCTGTTAACGTACTACTTGTAGACCGTTAATATATTGAATAGTTTTAATATGTCATTGTAAAAAACAATAATAAAAACATGTAAGAAACAAAAAGGTAAATTGAAACTATTACATTGAAGTTACTCTTGCGTTTCGTGAAGTAAAATAAAACACGGCCTTTGATAGGATTCGAACAGCCTTAGGTGAAAGTATAAAAGACTAAAAGTTGCATGCGCCAACCAATTGCGCCAAATTATCAAGACATCAAAAGTAACACAAACCAGCGATAAGAAAAGCAATGCAAGTTAAGACTGCCCCCTGTTTATGTTATTAAAACCATGTTTTGGTGTTTAAACTTATTGAAGTGTGTTCTGCAGATTTGTACATTAATTATATCGTTAAGTGATGATGTAAATGTTCTTTCTCTTTTTTTGTTTTTTCATCTTCAAACTTCTGAATAAGGAACGTAACATAGGGGGAAACATATAGCTACGGAAATAGTACGGATTGATTACGTCGAACCAATCAGAGGATGGTTTTCGTTGTATGACGTAGGAGATTGAATTCTCAGTTATTTATACGTAACGGAAAACCGTACGGCTGAAATTTCAAAAACATTATATATTATTTAATCTGGTGTACACAAACAAATTTTAAAATATATAAGGACGGGGAGAACGGAAATGTCCATTGCTGAGCAAAACAAAACGTTGTAATTAAAATCGAAAATTGTGTACCAGTTGCACCAACTCACAACGACTTGACTTCATCAGACATATTGTCTGATGGTCGATGTTTTCATGAGTAACATTTCCCTTCAATTAATATAATGCGTACCCTCTTGGGTACGACTTCACTGTACACTTAATACCTTTCTCTTTTGTTCAAAACTTCTCCTGTACCCATTAATTCATGGGTGCATGTCATAGATACGTTGTGTGCCTATAATTATTGGCAGTACATTCAACGGAATTGTGTGTACAAAACGACAGGTTTGTACAAACAATGTTTGAGAGGCAGTGCGAACTCAGGGTTGGGTTTCGAGGGGCGGTTCTTTGCCTCTCAGTTCTTGAGAGGGAACAAATTAATGGAATCAAAAACGATGGTAAAATATGAATTCCTGTGCCCATCGCTGCCTCTGAAACATATAGGAAGAACAGGTACGATTCATAGGTACAGTTTTTGCAGTGTACATTCTCTCTTGAACCTTATTTTGTACCGTTAAAATTTCTTCTTACTTACTTAAGGCAACTTTAAAGGGTAGCCCGTATTTAGACCAGTGTTTCACAACTCAGGATTACGACATATCTGTAAAATATGCGTTTAATATCATAGTCATGGGTTTCTAAGCTAAATTTGCAACTACATTATAAAGTAAACATATCTCAGACATATTTGCAGTTGTTGTTCAGTACATTCCTTGGAACATTTTGGAGATATTCGAAAAATAAAAGTGGTAGTCCGTATTTGGACCTTCTACCCTATTAGTTCGTTTCGAGAGGAAACTAGCACCTACTACACGAATTATTTTCAAGAAATTTGTGTGAATAAATTTAACATAAAAATATATTCCTTTTATATCTTACCAAATATATAAATGACCTAGTTTCTGTAATACAGAATTACGAATAACCCCAACTGACTGAAATTTACTGCCACCTTGAATTTCATTCATCGTCGAGACTGTACGAGATGATAAAACAAGAAGTCATGGCAGAGGAGTACAGTTGTTCAGACCACGTCTTAGGAATGGACCTACAGTTTAAAGTGAGTTCCGAATACTACGTTCAATACCACTAGGAATTAAAGCCAGCCGGGTAGCCGTGAGGTGAACGGCGGTAGGCCAATGACTCGAAGGTCCCGGATTGGAGTCCCGGGAGGGGCATGGGTCTAGATTTTAATGGCTAAAGGGCGAATCGTGACGGGCAGAAGTCCAAAGTTACTAGACTGGCCCATATAAAAATAAAGTTTGTCGAAGTTTACTAGGAATTGAACTCGGGTAACCTTGATTCGGTACAACTGCTGAATACGACATGTTATTCTATGGCAGGGGACTTCAATTATTTTTTTCCTGGGGTCCGGGTTGATGGTAATATCGCATTGTAAAAGGCGAGTAAGATAGTACGATTAGAACGTACTGCTTACTCCGTACAATTGTATCGAATAATTACAAGAAATAAAAAAAAGCAAACACGTGTATATTTCTACGCTTTTTTAAAAAATATATCAACTAGTGAACTGTGTACTTATAAGTTATAACATTCAAAATATTACTCTTGAAATCGTATCAAATTATGCAGGTCCGAAAAAGAAAGGCTTCGGGGACCGGATCCAAACCGTACCATTTGAAGACCCCTATTCTACGGTCATTAAAACTGATACGAGAGAGGGTTCCAATCACAAGCATATAGACAGTATTGAAAGTGGGTCAGAAAAGGGTAAGGGTACGCTTACCGAAGTGGGCTACAAAAGTAAGGGTAGGTACACTTACACCTAGTGGTGACGATTGCCTATTCAAAATAAAGGCAATGAGCTCCCATTAATAAAAAGGTACACCAAATCCAAAATGAAAAAGGTAAGGGCACGGCGTCCCCCGTCGTGCTCCCCCACAATTCGAGCACTGCATATAGAACAAGTAAAGGATTCTTTGTAGGTATTACTTTCATTGTTCATATCGAGGGAAACGGAGCATACCTACAACAATAATATAAAGATAATTCTTGTACACTATAGAACTATAGAAACTTATCAAAATTCGCATTGTGCAAGATTCACAGTTCCGCCTAAGACAAACAAGCAAAAAAAAAAAAAAAAAAGCTTCACATTCAGAGACGCCAGATAGAAACACTACAACGAAACCTTATGTCAGAACTTAAGAACTCTCTTATCGAAGTTGAAAATTCTATAAAGAAAACTGAGTGTTCCAAACAACAACTAAGGAACTATTTTCAACAATTACCAGTTAGGGCCTACAACGCCTTCTGAACTTTTGAATACGGTTCTTTGTCCATATAGAAATTTCGAAGCAATGTTTTTCCGCTATATATGTGAAGAAGAGCTCTTTAATACGTGTGCCCTGTTTCTAGAAACATGTTTGTCACCAGGGATGAATATTATTTACATCAATTCTCGTGGAGAACGAAATTTCGAGCCGATTCTTCAGTGTCTTCTTCAGAATGGAAATCAGATTAAATTATTGTGTCTTCCCATTTCGAGATCCATTTATGCGTCGAATCCAACGAAATATCACCACACTTTGCTGTCAGAATTACTTATCAAGAACAGTAGTTGTTTAACGCATCTAGAACTTGGCTCATGTTGCAATGAACAACTTCTGCGGAATATAGAACTTTGTCACCGTCTTCAGAATCTAGATATCGAAGGGTCTACTCTAGCTGACGAGGGCATCCAAGTTCTTACACAAATTTGGGCATGTCGAGTAGGAAGAGAAGCGACAAAATGACGAGGAAACAGTAGTGCCAATTTATGGAAAGTGCCAATCTGTTGAAAGAAGTATATATTTGCAATGTAGAAGAGGATGAGCAATTTTTAATGACGCTTTGTCAAAAACGCATATCAAGAAAGTTGAAAGTCTTGTATTTAGAACGTCCGAATTTGGGAAGCAATTCACATCTGGTATCTGTGTTCTGGCAATGCACAAATACATAGAACGGATCGGAATGATCACTTTTAGTCCGACAGAGTTAACGTTGGGCCAAGATGGGGATGTTAAGGAGATCAACATTGCATAACAAGAAGATGATTAAAAGAGTCCCTGTTTGTTTTCAAAATGTGTTTACCAAAAATATGCTAAAGTATGATATAATATTTTGTTTTTAAAAGAAATTATTCAGCGTAAATAATGTAATATTTGCTTTGAATGCAATCTTAAGATAATTTAATTAAATTTTATATAACACTATGATTCTGTTTGATTACCAGCTTGCGATAATTTAAAAAAAATGTTTTAGACAAACAAGAAATACTGTTATTTTGCTATTTGTGAGTGTAGAGTGTTTAATTTAAAATACAAGTGTCAGTGCGCACTGTCTACGAAGGGTTTCTCAAACTATATGGTACACGTATCAGTTGATACAGAAACCTTCAGATACTGGTACGCGTTGTTGGTGGAAAAAACAGTAAATATACAACTGACCTAGTACCATAGACCTCATAATAGATAGACTTAGCATACTTCCCCATTTCTGTCTGCGCTAAAAATAGTGGGGTTTTGTTCAGAGCACATGATTTTCAATTCATCCGCTAGGTAGCTCTGGCATAGACGTCATACTTAAAAATAGTATTTTCAATACCCTTGTGCGATAGGGAAGTTTGGGCGCATTCACGGGACTAAAGTAACACTGATCGCTGAGACAGAATTTTAATCGTATTGGTTACTACCATCGAGCTCTACGTAAACTATACTGGAGTGACTACGAAGTGTTGAAAGATAGACGCCAGAACAAATATTTAAACTCGTTTGCCCACTTCCAGTCTAATCCGATGTGGACCAAATTTTTAGTTCTAACTCAGTTTTATACACTTGATATTGCTGTGTGGCCCGATTTTTTATTTAAGTCTTAATTCCTGAGTTATTCATGTAAGAGTACATCGTACTCTGTATACAATAGAAAATGCTGCAAATAATATTTACGTTTTTTTGCAAAAATTAAGACATAAATTATAAAAACGGGCCACACAGCGATATCAAGTGTAAAAAACTGAGTTAGAATCGAAAATTTGGTCCATATTGGTTTAGACTGGAAGTGGACAAACGATATTAAGTTTCCGTTCCCTAGTTTCACATATTCATGAAATTTTCAATGACTGCAGTCAGTCCAGTATCGTATTAATGGAGGTCGATCGTTACTACCTATAGGCAAACCAATAAGATTCAAATGCTCTCTCAGCGCTTAGTGCTACGTTAGTCCGTTGAATGCACCCTTTGATTTTCAGCATAGATGTAAATACGGTAGACGGATTTGACTGGCCCAATAGAATTAAGCTGGGTCAACTTGACGCCAGTTTTGGATTAATCTTACCAGGGCCCTATTTCATAAAACTACAAGACCTGTTTTACAAGCGTTCGGCTTGTAGACCAGTAACTTTTTTACAAATGTATGTCTCATAAAACTACAGCTGTATGCTACAAGTTTCAAGTAAAAACACTTGTAAAAAGAAGATTTTTACAACTGTATGTTTCATAAAACTACAAGTATAGAACTCAAGTTACAAGTTGAAACACTTGTATTTACAACTGTTTTTTATGAGTGTACTAGTATTTCCGTTTCATAAAATTTGACGAGTTGTAAAACGTATTTGTAATACTAGTTGACATTTGCAAATCGAGAGAGCTTGGTAGGTTTTCAAGCATACATGTAAAGGGCGAAATTAGTAAGAAATATGTGGCTTAGATGAATCCGAAAATGACAATAGGGTTGCTCTGAACCATCCAAGGTGCTTCAGGGAGCGTCTAAATTAAGAACTTGAAAACAGTCATCAGTACGACTAAACGTTTCGAATGAGCAGAGAGATGGTTGAAATGCTATAGGAATAGAGGCATTTATTACAAAATCTACTATCAAAAAGTAAAAAAACAGTAGCTTTATGCTTCAATCGAGGATTTCTCTGTGATCTATGTACTTGATGAATATACTGTAAATATAGTGTTATTTTTTATATACCACTGCATATTATATCAGTGGACTTAACTCAAAATTACGGAATTTGGAACGGAAGGGTGTTTTTTCTCTCCTCAAAACTTACATTTTATTTTCATATCTGTAGTTTCTACAACAAACTCCTCAATTATTAGATAATGATCTACAACACGAAACCCAGGACCGGGCGGTCGTACACTGTAAAAAAAAACACACTTTTTTAACACTTTTTTGAACACCTTTGAGCACTTTCTGGAAACGACTTTAGCTCACTTTCGAACACTTTAATAGTGTCCAAAAGTGAAATAAAGTGCTGTTAAAGCGTCTCAAAGGTGTTCAAAAGTGCTTTAAAATTGAACAAAAGTGTTTCCTTAATAGTGCTACAAAAGTGCTCAAAAGTGCAAAGAAAGAGCCCTCAACTTTAATGTGTTCCAAAAGTGTGTTTTGGAAACTAGTTTCTACTACTTTCAGAACACTTTATTCACTTCCAAGCACTTTTGGAACATTTTATGAGCACTTTCTTACACAATATTACGTGTCATTAAGATATTACGTCAGCACGTTTTTGGTCAATTTAGACCCCTTCCCTCTTAGTAAGCAACATTAAATAGATACCCTATCCTAATATATAGACCCCCAGCAGAAGTATAAAAACCTTGAGTCTCTTTGCTCCCGGATGCTGACATAATATTTGAACGACACCTGACACAAAATATGTACATTATTCAATTACATATTTAATTGTGACGCAGAGTATCAAAATCCGTTATTTATTTTTTACTATAATTATCGAATTTTGAGACTACGTAGTACAGTTAAATATGTATTTAAAGCATATACATATTTTCACGTCAAGAGTTGTTCAAATATCAGCATTCGGGAGGAGGGGATTCAAGCTTTGCTTATTTTTGCTGGATGTCTATATATTAGGGATAGTACATCTATTTAATGTTACTTACTAAGGAGGGGGGGGAGTCTAAATTGACCAAATGTGCTGACGTAATATCTGAATGACACCTAATATATTTAGCGAAGGCGCGTATTATCAAAATTCACCACCTTTTTCTAAAAATATTTTTCATCCAAAAATAAAACTTTTTTCTCTATGGCTAAGAGATTTCGAATTAAAACTCCATTTATCCGTGTTAGAACGGCTCCGAAACTTTTTTTTTTTTTTTTTTTTGTAAAATATTCCTGAAGTGAATATAAATGGTTTTCATGTTACACGCCTGAACTTGAACTTCAACCGGAAATCTTACGCAGATAGTAAGTATATACTTTCGGAATGACTGATAATAAATATATTAAAAAACGACGACACTCACCATATGCTGGGTATAAGAGAAACACGCTGCGTTGTATTTCTTGACCTGTAATTTGCGAGCCTGGGCTCTGCTCTGAGCTGAACAATTCGACTGAATTCTTTCAGGATTTTCCTGTCCCAGATGAATGTCGGGATGGTATCTTTAGGCGTGTGCGAACTAATTCTCTTTCACGGTCGTGTTTCCTTCGAGGATAGCCATAGGCAGTTAGCCTATCAATAAAACATGAGAATACCTGCAAAAAATAATTGTTATCTACATCGAAAATGCATTTTAATTTGCCTACACTCCAAATTATTAATATTTTCTTTCTTAATGTTTTAAAAGTTTGGAAAAATTAACTATATATTATATTAAAGTATATTAAAACAATAATAATAATGGCCACTAAGTTTTTTTTTTTAATTTAATGCTTTACTTTCCATCATTAAAAAAATGAACAAGAATCAACAGTCCAGAAATAAAGGACTGTAAAGTCAGAAAAAATGTTGAATTCACTAAAAGTGCAAATGTTTGTTTGTCTATTTAGCTTATGTATGAAACT
>JAGDQP010056071.1:0-13011 GCA_022664845.1 Lepisma saccharinum
TTTTTTTACGAATAATATAGTCTTGTTCAGCAGTTCAGTGTTTTTTGACCCTAGCAGATGAACATAAATTACGTGTATTTGAAAATAAGGTTTTGAGAAAAAGATACGGACCGAAACGGGACGAGATGACTGGAGAGTGGAGGAGACTGCATAATGACGAACTCCACGGACTGTACGCTTCACCAGATGTTGTAAAAATAATAAAATCGCGACGACTAAGGAAAAAACGAAGATTATATTCTATCCTGGTTGGAAGGCCGGATGGAAGGAGGCCATTGGGAAGACCGAGACGTCGTTGGGAGGACAATATTAGAAGAGATCTTCGAGAAGTAGGTTCGTGATGAAAATTGGCTTGATATTACCCAGGATAGAATCCAGTGGCGAACGTTTGTTACTGCGGCGATGAACTTGCGAGTTCCACAAGCCATAGAGTTAGTTAGTTAGGATGTTTCCTAATATCGTTTCCTCCCACAAAACAATACAGGAACTAAACTGTAAAGAAAGAATGACTGATTTTATTCCCACACTGTATGGAACGACCTGTCCACCAAATGTCTTATCGCTTGATATGGCATCTAGAATTTCTAATACAAGGGCTGTATTACGAAAGAAACCAAACTTTTAAATAATGGAGAACATTATAATAATCACCATTTAGCCGAACTTGTCTCCTTCAAAGCACCCTCTCCACTGTGCACACACAGTTCCCAGCGTTTCTTCCTGTTCTGAAATGGCTCCTGGAATTTTAGTTTTGGAATGGTCTGCAGGCCCCATAGCAATTTCTCCTGAATTTTCTTCTGTGGTCTGCAATATACAACTTTTGAAGATAGATTTCAACTTAGGATAGAGAATGAAGTCGGCTGGTAGGCTGGTTGTGAAACGACAAGTGTCTGATGCTTTGCCAAATATTCCTGAACAACGAGTGAAGAATGGGAATATGTACTATCGTGATGTACCATACAGAACTACTTCTGGCACGTTTCTGGCCTCTTGCACCGCACGTTTTCTCGTAATCAATGCATGACTTTAGCATAGAGTGCTACATTCTTTGCGAAATCACGTTGCACAAACTCCGAATGGACGATCCTCTGCCAGTCAAAGAAGTCGATTTATAGTGAGCATGGGATTTACTCATTGGTGCTGTTCTGGACCGTGATGAGGATTGTCCGATCCACCGGGAGAATGGCGGGAAAATCCCCGGCTCGTATCACAGAAATAACATCATATTCCTGCCTTGGATAAGTATTTCCCTCCTATGTATACATACCGACAATACACAAGCATCCCTCCTTCGTCCGGACACTGCTATTATGCACAATTATCTTGTTAATTTTACTCACCTGTATTTGAAAACAGCAGAGTTTTTCTTTTGTTCAGGCCCAGAACGAATATATGACTGAAAAAGTGTTTGTTGTCTTCAAATGTTCTTCTCTGTTCTTTCTTTGCTTTTCTTCCTTTTCTGCAGCACCACTTGTTGAACTCATTTTCTACTGCTTATTACGTTTATATTAACAAAACCAGCTCATTACAAATTACGTTTTCACCTTTGCAGGACTTAAAGATTATGAATCACTAACTATCACGTTCACAAAACTAGCCTAAACATAGACAAATATATTTCGCTATAGACTACTACTGTATTATGCTTCTGAATTATTATCCCATGACCTCTTACTCCGCGTTCTATACAATCACTGTTCTCCGGTCGTCACCCACGTGATGTGACACACCTTCGATGTTCCCAAAATAACATAGAGAAATAAAAAAAGGGTGGGGCGTAACATTAAAATGGAGGTGACCAGCTAACGCTGACCTAACTAGTCATCAACATTCAGTAACAGCCGCGTGAGGAAATGTTTTACTAGTGGATTAAAATGACTGTTTTAAGGAAGTTAACACAGGCGAAGAAAACTATTTACACAGAGGAAAATGTTTTTGAAAATAATTATTTTAGTTACTATTTCCTTCCTGTTTTTTTTAATGAAAATAATTAATTCTGTTGTACGTATTTTAAAAAATCTGTTAATTAAGTTTATTATATATTTGAAATATTGATTTTCCTTTGCGTCCGGAGCCCTCACAAGTCTTTCAGGCCCACGGCGATCACCAACCAGCCGACCTAGCCAGACCGGCACTGTCTGTGAAAGTTGTGTGCAATTTTACATAGAATTTTACACATACTTGATTTCCCAGTACATTACATTATCCATAGTTGAGACAGTTGAAAACGTAAAAACCCTGAATTTCTTTCTCTTTATACGTTCTTATAGCTACAGTATGGAATTCCGTTTTAACATGTCCTCGAATCCCACTACACAGTCTAAACTCTAGAACATTGTTCCAGTTTTCGATAACTGTTTTCTGTTCGATAAGCCCATCAATAACCATGTTGCTCCTTTGAACCAAAAGAGTTGAAATTTATATAGGCATAACAAAATGCCACATCTTTGATAGAGTACTGCAGACATTTAAATTGTTTAGAAAGAACATCACGAAGTAGTTTTGGTTTCAGATATTCTTTCAGCACTGATAGCTTTATTGACTCGCCCTGTGTTTCCAAATCAAAATCTTCGTTGTGACTACTTGTTGTTGATGGTGTAGTTCTGCTGTGTATTGTGTAATGCAGCGTGTTTATGTTGGTTACCTTCAACATTTTACACTGCGCATGACTTCTTACTTCGTGCTCCATTCGAGGGTTCCTGTTCGTAAATAAACGTATATCCATGCTGGTAGAGATCACTTCACATTTTCGGTTACTCGTTCGCTTTCTCCAAGGTACAATCTCATGAACTACAAATCTACTAGTTCTCAAAACCAAACACTGTTATCTGTTCCACAGAGAAACAGGTTACTAAATGAACGATGAAAATGGTGCCAGCTAGGCCATAGCAAACTGCAGTGTCATCCAACGGCAGAGTTAATCAATGAATACGAAGGATAAGTATTACACAATGGTGCTAGTTCAACTACATGAAGACACGAGCGCTGCACCCTTTCAAGGCCACCTTCGGCCACTCAGTTTTGGCACAGAGTGCACCACCATCCCGAACAAGACGTCAGAGACATATACACAACGCGTCCGTCCACAGAAATTGAATCCACGTTCGTACTCCTCACCTCTCAATCCTCATAAGATGTTCCACAACCTCCCTGAGTGGAAAAAAGACGAAACCAAAACAGTGGTGTGACAGTCGTCCATTGATCGTATAAAAAACAAAAACAAAAACGAAACAACCTACAAGAGTTAGGAATTGTCATGGGAAACATCCCGAACTTCCTGCCCAAAGAACAGCAAAGAACATTGATGGATGGTCTGCGCTGCGTCCAGATCAAAACACAATGTATCGCATAATTTACGTAGTTAGTTTGTGACACTTGACTGAAACGATGGTTGGCGACAGTTGCTAAAACAAATATTTCTTTCCCTTTGAATTCCACTCGTAAATTCATATACGAATTATTATGATAATAAAAGAAAATTATAAAACAAAAAAGTAGTCGACTGCAATGCAAATTTTATCTCCCTACTAAATTTCAGAATTATGATTAATCCCTACTTGCTGAGGGAAAATGTTATATGTCACCATTATGAAAGAACAGGCTAGTACGGGCAAAAAGCTTTCCAGGACGGGCGCTGTCCGTACTTGCTCCACCTTGGCTACAGGCCTGCTTAAGTTAAACCTTATTCGGACCTAACTTAGTTCTTCTGTAACTCCTGCAGATATAAAGTAAATATTTTTTTTATCTTTGTCTTTTACCACCAGATATAAATAGATTGGATGAATCGAAATGTAACGACTACGTTTTTTATTATCAACGTGTCCAGCTAGGTGTTTTTTTTTTTATGTAGGTAGAAAATTTTAGATACTAACGTATATTTAGTAATGATTTATTGGTGTTTGAATTCGCTTATATGATCACTGCAAAGTTTTCTAAATACAAATACATTTCTAATATTTTGTTCCCTGTGCTTCATTAACACTTGATTCCTTTAATATGGACTAAATATTCAATTTTTTTCGCCACAGATTGTACGAGTATTGCGACAGGTACTAGCGTCGATAACCGGCATAGTTTTCAAAATACAAATACATTTTTAATATTCCCTGTACTTGAATAACACTTCAGAAGCTAATGAATAGATAGACTTCCGCTGCAGTAACGAATTCCATTTCGTTAAGTGGCTTTCAGTTAAAAGTGTCCCCCCCCCCCCCTTCTTTCTTGAGGAACATGTTCTTTTTTCTTAACTTCCTTTCTTCTTTTGTTACAGGTTCTGGATTGGGATTTCGACCTATTGGTAAAGGAGCAGGTGGTGCAGGAAAAGAGTTCTGCGAATCTCTCGGTGGAAACTCTCCGCGTGAACAATTTACTATTGTGATGCTTACATACGAGAGGGAACAGGTCAGTGATATGTATCTTTGTACTTACTTACTTACTTACTTACTCTATGGCTTACGGAACTAGCAAGTTCATTGCCGTAGTAACAAACGTTCGCCATCGGGATCTATCGTGGGTAAGATCAAGCCAGTTTTCATCACAAACACATACTTCTCGAAGATCCCTTCTAATATTGTTCTCCCAACGGTCTCTTTCCCTCCGGATTTCCGACCAAGATGGAATGTAATCTTCGTTTCTCTCCCGTCCGAGCTACATGACCTGCCAATTTTAGTCGTCGTGATTACATTATTACAATATCGGGTGAGTCGTACAGCCCATGAAGCTTTTCATTATGTAGTCTCCACCATTCTCCAGTCATCTCACCCCGTTTATCTTTTTCAAAACCTTATTTTCAATCACACGTAATCTGCTAGGGTCGTACTCCAACTTTCCCAACCGTAAAGTATTACCGGCAGAATAATCGTTCTGTATATTTTCAATTTCAGCTTCCTTGATATTAATCGCGAGGTTACCTAGTTTCTGGACGGAATAGAAACATGCGTTGTCCGATATTAAACGACTTTTTATTTCTTCCGTTGCCTTGTTTTTGCTTGTTACGTATGCTCCCAAGTATTTACATTTGTTTACTTTCTCTATGTTCTCATTCTTAATTGTTAAGTATCTATTTCCTTTATTCCCTGTGTTTCGGCTTGTTATCGTGTATTTTGTTTATGTTTACCTGTAGACCTATCTCATCGTACACTTCTACTAAGACATCGGTGTTACTTTCTAGTGCCCCTATATCTTTCCCTATTAAATCTACATCATCTGCGTACACGAACAGTTGATTCAAGTCATTCAACGTTAGTCCCTTTTTGTCCTTTAAAATCGCATATTCTAAAGTACAGTAGTGGTGACAAAGCATCACCTTGTTTTAATCCGTTCCAAATTTTGAAACTGTCGGACATATGATTACCTACCCGTACCCTGCTTATGGGGTCGCTGAGACACATCCTCACTAGTTGAACAAGTTGCTTCGGAATTCCAAATCGTACCAGGATACTGTAGATTTTTTCCCTTTTAATAGAATCATAAGCTTTCTTAAACTCAATGAATAGCTGGTGAACAGTCCCATTGCATTCCAATTTATTTCCCAAGATTTGTCTCAAGGCGAAAATCTGGTCCAACGTGGATTTATTTCTTCTAAATCCACATTGGTGATCTCCAATTATTTCATCTACGTATACACTTAGGCGAGTTAGCAGTATATTACTCAATACTTTGTAACACATTGAGAGTAACGAGATTCTGCGGTAATTATTACAGTCGATTTATTGCCTTTTTTATAAACTGTAACTATTATTGAGGTTTTCCATTCCTCTTGAAGCTACTCCTTTCTGCATATAGCATTTATCAATTTATGCAGTTCCTTGGTTAGTGATGTTCCTCCTGCTTTAATTAATTCGGCTGTAATATTATCTGTTCCCAGTGATTTGATTTTTTTTAAATTTCTTTACTGACATTTCAACCTCGATTTCGCTAGGTTTGGGTATCCACAGTTCTGCGGTATAGATTTCGAATTCCTCTGTTTGTTCTCTGTTGTACATTAAGAAGTTTGTCGAAATAACTTTTCCACACATCGATAATTTTAGTTGGATCCGCCTGCAGATCTCCGCGTTCTTTTCTAACCATTCCTAACCTGGGCTGGTAACCTTTCCTTAACGAATTTATCCCTTTGTACAGATGTCGTATGGTATTTGTCTTCCCGTTTTCCTGTATCTCCTCAATCTTCTGCGTCATATATTCTCACATTTTGTTTCTGAATCTTCGTGTGGCGTTGCGTTTTGCGTTACTGTAGTCGTTGGTATGTTCACTTTTATTACTTAGTCATCGCTGCTTTGCTTGTTTTCATTCCTCATGAAGTTGAAGGCATTCTTCATCAAACCAAGGCTTGTTTTTCTGGTGTTTCTTCTCACCCACACGCTCCTTCGCTGCGCCCTTCACTGTATCACAGTTTCCTCCCACATCTTACTTATGTCAATTTAACTATTAATTTCATCTTTATTACTCGACTCGGCTAAGATTTCGAACCTATTTGAGATATCGAGTTGTTATCTTGCTTTTACACTTGGATTATCTAATCGTTTAACTTCGAATTTAAGATGTTTTGATCTTTTGCTTTCTCTGTTCGCAATGCATAACTTTTCCCTGACTTTGTGATCACTAACTGATGGTCGGTGTCACCTTCCGCTCCTCTGTAAGACCTAACATCCACTATATTGATGTGTTTTCTTCTATCTACTAATACGTGATCGATCTGGTTGAGCGTTTTGCCATCCGGAGATACCCATGTGTATTTGTGTATGTCTTTGAGCTGGAAGTATGTGCTCTTTACTAGAAGATTTTTCGAAATCGCGAAAGTTATCAGTCTTTCTCCATTGTAGTTGGTCTTTTCGTGAAGGCTGTATTTGCCTATAGTAGGTCTATATTTTTCCTCCCTCCCTGTCGTAACGTTGAAATCACCCAACACAGTTTTCGTATTATACTTCGGTAATCGGTCAAACAACCTTTCTAGTTCCTGGTAAAATGTATCTTTGTCGTTATCATTAACCTGCTCGATCGGAGCAGACATTTATTAAAACCATGTTGCACCATCGGGTACGTATCGTAACGTACGATAGTCTTTCATATGTATATTTATACCCAAAAGAAATCTAATTTCATACCTCTGTAGTTCTTCTATACTCTTCAAGTGCGCTTGACTGATTATGCTTTCTGAATTGACTAGCAAGGTTGGCCATCTAGACTTATGGCGACCCACACTAGACCATATTTTCGTACCTACACATGTTGACGAGGGATATCTGAAGAAGACGTCATGCTTCGAACGTTTCATGCGATTCCGAAGTGGAAGAAAAGCGTTATTACTCAATGCACACCGAGCGGCCGTAGCTCAGTTATTAGTGCATTGGTTTAGTATTCGGTAGGTTCTGAACGATCACAGTGCCCCCCTCCCATCCTGACTGATGTTTTTCAGGGTTTTTCCTCAGTCACATCAGGCAAATGCCTGTGGTACCTACTAACTAGGCTCTGGCCTTCCAACATTGAACCTGTCCCAACCTGAGCCTGAGATGCCTAAAGGCCATCAATAAATTTAAAATTACTCAATGCTCGTATTAGTGTATACGTTGGCACAATACAGTACAATAGATTTAAACACCATAAACGTCTTAAGAAAGCAGAAATGATTGATGCATGGTTCACAATCAATTTGCAAAGTTATTCTTATCAATCTTCAAAGGTTGCCCGCTACTGAAATATAAAATTACGTCTATTGTACGTAGATATATTGTATATTCAAACATCGTTTGTATCCACGCTGCATTCGATACCGGTACATTTTTAAAATATTTATTTCCAGAACCTTTTCTTTTCTTCGATTTTTTTTTTTTGGAAAAAAATATTTAGAAATATTTTGTTTTATATACTGACAGAATATTTTTTTGTAAGTCAGGAAGTTATTTCCTTAATATTTTCCATCGATGTTATGCATATGTGTACGAATGTTTTTCACAAGGTAGTTGTTTTCTGTAGTGCGAATATTTTCAAAACTTAACAAAAAGTTGTTCTTGTAATATTTTAAAAGGCAATCCTATATTCATAATGGAAATACGTACTTCAAAAAGTATGAAATATTTCTGAGTCAAATACGCTATCTATCCCAAGTTTATTACTTTTTTTAACCTGTTGGTGTGCAGCTCATTCCCTCGTATAATAAACAGAAACCAAGTACGATCGTGATATATTTCACATGTCTGTGCGCTCGCATTTTCAAACGATGGAAAAAAAAACGATAGTTAATATTTGTGAGTAAGGTTGAGAATACTGAACTGTTCGTTAAAATTGCCAGAAAGAGCAATGTTGCCAGACTTTGACGTCATTTCTGAGCTTGCATTTGTGTGAATGAAAAAAAAAAAAAAAACAGTAACGAAAACTATTGAATGGATGTGACGAATTTTGAAATTGAATCTATTGTAAGGCCTTTAGGTATCTGAGGCCCAGGCCAGGATAGTGTGGGGAGAGGATGTTGGAAGGTAGATGGCAATGGCTTATTTTGTAGGTACCATCCCATCATTTGCCTGATATGACTAAGGAAATGCCCTGGAAAAAGCTCAGTCAGGATGGTCGGCCACAGGGATCGATCCCAGGACCTCCTGAATGCTAAGTCAACGCTCTACCACTGAGCCACGACCGCTCGGTGGAATGTGATTGGCAAATAAAATGTTATCTGTGACAATCCAGTGTTTTATTTAGTATTGGAATCTAACCTTTGCCTATTAGGCCTGTACCGATATTTAATTTTGGTTTAGTTAATTTAGGGTTAGTTCTACAATCGACCGCTAAACTTCTAGTTAGCGTTAAGATGAGGCCAAGTCTGATTTTGGCCAATGAGAGAACACAAAATGAGAGTTGACCTTAACTTAGTGCTAACTAGAAATTTAGCGGTCGATTTTAGAACCAACCCTTAGTGTCTTTAGAGTATGTGCACTTTCGTATATGTTTCTTCCAATCGCCGAATTTGTTTTATGTACGATGGATACACCAGTAATGTTATATTGTGCGTTTGTTACCGTCTGAAAAGTTAGCCTTCGTGCGAGCTACTGTATATGCTGATGAAATAACAAATGGCGGTTACAATATGATTGTTATCTTGATACTATTTTTATTGAATGTTATCTCGATACTATTTTTATTGAATGTTATCTCGATACTATTATTAATAGTTTACTTTTTCATATGTCTCATTACAGGTGCTTATAAATTCTTTGAGTCGTTTATATGGGCTACCTTACTTAAATAAAGTAGTAGTAGTGTGGAATTCTCCTAAACCACCTCTTGAAGATCTTCGATGGCCAGAAATAGGGGTTCCAATCCATGTAAGTGGTTTATTTTCACTAATAAAGTAATTCGTGTAATTGTATTGCCACGTAATTGCAAGATAAATGCTAGTTTATGGAAGATAGTTTCTTACGGGTAACTGCTGCAACACTATTCACACACTACGTAAAGGGGGTATGTGCAGGTTAGTTTTAAACTGTTTTATTGCTACATGGAAAGAAAGGAACTGAAGCTTACAACAAAAAACGACTTTCACAGAATCTAGTATTATTGTTATATTCCAGAAGGCTGCTGAGGTTAACGAATATAGCAAAGCTGCTATATCCATTAAACATGTGGAAATCCTGCTGTCGCATGCTGAAATAAAATAGACCTCGTATATGTAAATGAAGTGGAAGTTGTGACTGCGAAATCGAAGTATCCCTAAGGTTTGTTTATTTCTTATTTTGCGTATCGTTGGACTTCGGTGATGATAAGTAGGATGGAATGGTTTCTACTACCCACTGTAACAAATTTCTTCAAAAGCTTTTATTTGGTAAGATTACAAAATTTACTTCCATGAGATGGAATTACAATCCTTACAAGAAAAATTGCATTTATATTCAAAACCGGAGATATTACAATCTCACGGCATTAGTATAACGAGAAACATTCACATTCATAGTCCGTTATACATGAGTCATAAAACAATATTACAGTAATTTACGCTTTTTCATATATAAAAGACTGTCGAGGGGAAAGATTAAGAAACACTAAAATACTATGTTGCAAATAATTAAAACAAGATTATTGTATAATAATACTTAAATTCGATGTTTTACTTCATATACTTCATAGTACAGGAGTCATCAAATGGCGAACTCACGAACCCGAAGTCACGAACCTTCACGATTTGCTTCGATGCTAAAAATAAAAAGAAAGGAATATATATATATATTGAAAACACGGTATTCAGCAGAAACTACTAAATACACTACAAATATATGTTTCTTTGTGAATATATTATATAGCCTATGTGCACACGTCCTTAGTTGAAATGAAAAAAAAAAAAAAAAAAAAAACGACGTGTAATGTGAATTCATGCTAATATACGCCTACGCCGTGTTTATCTTTATTTGTAATTATCCTATACAATCATCCGGAGTAACCAACAATCTTACTGTCTAACTGTCATGTTGATTAATTATATGGACCTTAAAGGTCTCTTTATAGCGATATTATCATTGATCTGTACCCGAGAACTAAAAGTGCGTAAGTCACAAATCCTTGTTTTCCAGAAAATACAAAAAAAACCTACTTACTTTCATGTATAAGATAAATTGACACACTACAAATTAGACGTGTTTATACATTATCAACATGTTTACAACCAGAATCGAGCAACCATTACCTGAGACTTTCCGATAGCTGTGCAAAACTGCATTGATCACGGTTTGGCCAAAATGAGACTTACGCGCTTCTAGATCTCAGGTACAGAAATAATTTAAGGCCCCTGGCATAGTCTGTGTTATCGTCCATTGAAGGGTCGATGTTTATAAATATTGCAGATGAAAAATCAAATTGGACAAAATCAATCTATAAATCATTACTGTTAAATTATGATACAAAAGATAAAATTTTAAGAAAAATTCAGTTATGATTACTAGAACAAAAATAGAGTTCTTAAATATATCATAGTCCAAAAATAATTGTAAACGTAAGTGACCCTTGTATAGTTGAGATATTTTGTATGGGCCATTTTTAGTAATTTTGACTTCGACTCTTCACGATTATGAATGCGATGCTAGTTAAAATTCACATCCATGCTCCAGCCAGGATTCGAACCCGGGCCTTTGAGTCGCTGGCTTAGCACCCCAACCCACAAGGCTACCAGGTCGGCACTTGAGGTATCAGTCACTTTACGTGGTAATGTATTCAATAAAATGATCGTGTATTTGAGTAATGTAGATTGCTAGAAAGAAGGAACAGAGATTCAGAGTTAATATACAAGGGTTTTGGTCACCGTTGTATATTAAAGGTGAGAAATATACACACGCAAGGCTAAATTAATAATAAAATAGGTCGCACCGAAATAAAATTATTTTCGATGGTTATGTTTAAAATTCATTAGTTTTCTCAAGACATATGGTTGATATCAGTGCTGTATCATTCTTTCCAGTACATCTTAGTCTTTTCACATACTTTACACATGTTCAATTGAACAGTCATGCACACTTGAAACTTGGTCACTGGCTACGCTCATAGTACGTTAATTGTACCCTTTCTGCTGATGTTCTCGACCAAAGACATTCAGGAAGAGAGTTATTTTACCTATAAAATATAAACAACGAGGGAATAATATGATCGCACCAGCTCTTTCAGTGATGGCTGTGTACAATGGTGTTATATTTGGCAGGCTTAAAATAAGAGATCATTTCTTACCTTTAATTGTCTCGGTAAGAATAAATAAGTGCATGAGAGCTAAGTGAAAGGAACCAAGCGTAAGATCTGTTGGGACGCTGTTAAACCGCCTCCCTCTCCTTTTTGTATTGTATATTTCCATGATAAAGAGGCGCAGTTTTATCTTTGCGTGTCTTTTTTTGATTGTTAACAGTCGCGTATCAATGTTAAATTTGCACCAATAAATACCCCCCGGGGGGGAGGGGGGGTCCAGTCCTGACCCCACGTTGGTGATTATTGTAATTAACCCTACAAGTAAATCGCTTGAGGGGGGGGGATATGTGGAAGTGAATATCCTAGAAGGACATAGGACACAAATACGTATTTTAAGTCTTCTTTCAGTGCCTGGGGGCGCATGCCTTCTCAAAGGAATATTCTCTGTTTTTGCAATGTATTAAGAATTATTCGAAGAGAAAACTTCAGTTTTTTTTCCGAACCAACCTAGAAACATTAAGAGTCGCATAACAATTCCCAATTTGTACCGAAAAACACCAGAGGAGCCGGGGGGCGCGTGCCCCCCGCGAAAAATATAATATTCTCTATTTTTGTATTATATCAAGAATTATTCTCAAAAGAAAGCTTCATTTTCTTACCGAACCAACCTACAAATATTAACAGTTGCGTACCAATTCCCAATTTGTACCGGAAAACACCGAATGGAGGGGGACGGGGACGCGTGCCCTTTAAAGAAATATCCTCTCTTTGGGCATTATATTTAGAAGTATGCTAAGATAAAGCTTCTATTTGTTCCTGAACCAACCTAGAAATGTTAACAGTCGCATACCAGTTCCTAATTTGTACCGAGAAACACGAAGGAGGAGGAGGCGGGGGCGCATCGCGGACCTCAAAACTCTTAAGGGTCAGTTCTACAATCGACCGCTAAATTTGTAGTCAGCGCCAATGAGAGTACGCAAAAGCAGACTTGGCCTCAACTTAGCTCTGACTACAAGTTTAGCAGTCGATTGTAGAACTGACCCTTAATATTGCTATTAGTCTTAAAATAAAGAAAAGTAACAAAATTTGTGAATTTCAAGACGCAAGAAGGTACAAACACCACGTCACACTAATTTCTAATCACACTAATATCTTTTATTGCTGTGAGTTTGGAGCAGATGCACTTATTAGATGAAAAGCTGCGCAAATATAAGGCAAAATAACAAATATTTTATTGAGTACAATTTCATTGAACAAATTTCTTAGATATGTTACCATCTTGACACATTTCATAAGCTGCTATACAGTAGAGTTTACCAAACGCAGTCCGTCTGCCATCTAGTGCAAACCTGAATAAAAAAC
>JAGDQP010056072.1:0-13010 GCA_022664845.1 Lepisma saccharinum
GATTCCGCCACATCCTCTGTGGGGGCCATCACTCCACTAAATCCTTGAGAGCACCCCAACTTTAACTTTGTTACGGTCAAAAATCTATATAAACTGTGCAAAACTCCACTTAAACCTTCCGAAAATTGCCTTTACACTCCCACCTTAAATTGACAATCCTGGCGGAACTCCCGCATAATTAAGGTAAAAGATCAAATTAGTAATATACCTATACTAAAATGTGTAATTTCGTATCTACATTATCCATAATACAAATAAAATACATGAAGGACTGTTGATATATTTACATCAGATCAGAAAATATTAAAATATGATCTTGACGACATTTGCTTGAAAGGGCAAATTTCTCTCTCTTTTGTGATAATGGGACATACATAATTAAATGTACAAGTGACTTAACGTTTTGTGTAAAATTAAAAAAAACTTCAATTTATTGCATACATTTTATTTAACATGTACTTCGTAGATCTACCCACATAGCAAAATGACGTCCCAGGGATATCTGACGGATCTCCTGGCAGGATATCGGGACGTCCGTAGGACGTCCTGTTTAAGCCCCGTTTACATCCATGGGACGTATAGTTATAATTAATCCTTCGTATAACTATACGAAGGCATATCCTTCGTATAGTTATAATTAATTAAATAATAATAATTGTAAGGTCGATTTAATTTATAGAAATTCCAGGTAGGTAATCCCGCACGGCTTTCCGGGGGACATCCAGGGGACATCCATACGGGATAAACTGTTTGTATTGCCCACAGAGTTATCCCACGGACGTCCTTAGGACATCGTTATGGGAGCAGGACCATTCTGACGGTTATGGGATCTAAAAGGGACGTCCTAGGGACGTACTCTGCTATGTGGGTAGCGGCCGACCATTACGACGAAGGTTTTTCTAGGGATTTTCCTGTCACTCCAGACAAATGCCGGCATAGAACCTTAACATAGGCCCTTGCCGGCACCTTACCGAATCCTTTCCAAGGTTAATACTGGGATGCAATCAAACCTAGGTCCTGGCCTACTTATTTCCTACATTCTCAGCTGAACCCTATTCTGACCTGATTAGAAACACTTCCGAGATGATAATTTTGAATAAGCGCAGTTACGCACGAAAGCGATGGCCCACTAACCACAAAAGCGTGATACAATTTTTTGCGCACCGCATTCAAAGCATCAAAGATATATAAGTAAAAAAAAAAAAAAAAATTATGAAGCAGAAGGCATATTCCATGCTAAAGCAAGAAAGTTACTATCTCTTTCAACCCAACTATCTCAGAATTGTATTAAATTCAGGAAATTGATGTTAATGGAACTTAGTCACCGTGGCAATTGTTAAATCCCCAATACTTTTTAACCTTAAAATTAGTCAAGGTCAAATTACACCGAAGTTGCTATGTTCAAGCTGCTGTCGTCTCAAAACGCCCTGTGCCAAAAGGCCCTGCTTGGGGAATTCACTGTTTATAGTGCCAAAACGCCCATCGCGGAGGAGCTGATTTTATCACTTCAGAAATACCCTGTAGATGCATGCCGAAACGCCCTTTCACCTTTCCAGTGGGTCAGTCGTTCGTGACTGTTAAGCAACAACGCAAACATGATTGGGGTTTATCTGGGCTGTAAAATTGTGTTGAGGCTTTATATTATTCGCATACTCGCATCAGCAAAATGTGTGCGAGGTATCATAATTCACGTTGGTAAGTAATGTGTTTCTTTATACGCGATCATCATCATATTCAACCGTTTTCTATCCACTGCTGGATGAAGGCCTCCCCCTTTCCACATATCTCGGTATGCTGCTATCCTTATCCATGTAGCTATTGAAAAACGCTTGATTTCATCTACCCATCTTGCATTTGGACGTCGTCTCGGTCGTTTCTTTTCTCTAGGAATCCAATCTAGTACATTTGTCGTCCACCTTCCATCTGTTCGTCTAGCTATGTGACCAGCCCATTTCCACTTCAGCTTCTTCGCAGTCTTGATTACATCCTCTACCTTTGTTTGTGCGCGAATCCATTCATTTGTCTTCCTGTCTCTCCTGGTTATTCCTAGCATGCATCTCTCCATTGCCCTTTGTGTGACTCTCAATCTTTGAGTCGTTTGCGCTTTCAATGTCCAAGTTTCACAGCCGTACATCATCACAGGTAAGACACATTGATTATAAACTTTACGCTTCAGACACATTGGTAGTTTGCTTTGGAAAATAAAGTGTAGTCTACCAACCGAACTCCACGCCATTTTACATCTTCTATTTATTTCATCAGTCAACTTGGCATTAGATGTTTTGAGCTGGCTGGTGAGATGTAAGCTGAAACAAAACACTAGACTTGAGAGAAAGAAGCTTATGAGAGGAAAACCGTCAGTTTTAGATCTGGAAAATCTAGGGGAAAACAGAGAAACATTCGAGATAGAACTAAGCAACATATTTAGCGCCTTGGAAGAGTTAGAGGATGAAGAAGACAATAATAGCAGAAATAAAATACTGACCGAGATAATAAGAGAGACAGACAAGGAAATTGCAAGCACCAGAAAGAAAAGAAAGAGCAAAATCTCAGAAGAAACTAAACTCTTGATGAAGAAAAGGAAGGGAAAAATGAAAGAAGAGGAAAATTACAGAAAAAGAATTGAATACATAGAACTAAATAAAAGCGTAAGGAAGAAAATAAAAGAGGATGTACGAAGATAAAATGAAAATCTTGTTAGAAATACAATCAAGGAAAACAAGAACCTGAAGAAAACCAAACAGCAGCTCATGATAGGGGAAAAGCAAATATTTGTAGTTAAGAGACCAGGCGGAACCGTAACACAAAGTAAGGAAGAAATTATAAACATATTTGAAAATTTCTACTGAGAATTGTACTACTCCGAAGAAGAGCTAGTAAATGAAGACCCGAAGAAAATGATGTAGAAGTACCAGATGTAATGAAAGAAGTGGATAAAGTACTTCGAGTAATGAAGAAGGAAAGTCGCCAGGAGAAGATGGACTCACAGCTGAGATGTTTAAATATGGAGGTGAAAAGATGAAAGAGAAACTTGCGAAATTATTCTCAATATGCCTGAGGAAGAGAGAAATACCCAGAAGTTGGAATAATGCTGTTATAATTTTGTTGTACAAGAAATGGAACAAAGAACGCGTGAAAACTACAGACCAATTAGTTTACTGTCAGTCCTATACAAAATGTTCACCAAAGTTATTTTGAATCGTACTGAACGGGACTTGGATATTAACTAGAGAAGAGAACATGCCTGTTTTCGTTCTGGATTTAGCACAATGGACCACAAATAAACTTTGAATGAAGTTATGGAAAGACTAATGAATATGAACTTCCACTATGTTTGGGATTCTTAGATTTCGAAAATGCTTTCGATTCGGTCTCTTTCTCAGCAGTACTTAAATCATATGAACATCAAGGTATCGAAAATGCGTACATCAAGCTACTGCGAAACATTTATTCGACTGCCACATCTGTCATTAGGCTGCATCAAGACAGTGAAAATTTTAAAGTTGGAAAGGGGGTAAGTCAAGGAGATTCAATTTCCCAAAAACTGTTTTCTGCGGTCCTGGAAAGAGTGTTCCAAAATTTAAACTGGGACGAAGTTGGAATTAAAATTAATGGCCAATATCTTCATCACTTGCGGTTCTCTGATGATATAGTCCTTTGTGCTTCGGATGCGGAAGAACTACAAACCAGAATGGAAGAACTGAATAATGAGAGTTCGAAAACAGAACTTAAAATGAATTTGAAACTGTTCAGAACAGACACGTCTTGCAGAATTGCCCTGTTATTCGATAGAACGTAGTCTATTTCGTATTTGGTTCCATTTGGGCCTTCCCTTTTCCACTTCCTCTGGGGCGGTTTCTTGAAAAATGTATTGGAAATGAACAGTCTGTTGGCTTCTGAGTATTCCGTTATCTTCTCTCCTCTCTTGTTTGTTTTGCCAAATCCAAAGTTTCCCACTTTCGTGTCACTGCTCTGCTTGGCTCCTACTTTCGCATTGAAGTCTCCCAATACAATTTTGTAATGCGATTTGCTACTATCCAAAATCTTCTGGATCTCCTCGTATAGGTTTTCGATTTCCTCCTCCGGATGTGAGGTTGTTGGAGCATACACTTGTATAATTTCCATACTGTATCTGTTGTTTATCTTTATTACTATCCGTGGGATTCTATCTGAAATTCCTTGAATTTCTGTGATCAGTGACTTCCGGTCTTTATTAACCCCTGTCGGTTTGCCATTTTCTGTTTCTTTAAAGTGAAACGTGTGCCCCGACGGTCGTTCCAACTGTTCTTCATTCTTCCTCCTCACTTGTGATAGTCCTAGGATGTCCCACTTAATACCCTTGAGTTCATTCTGCAATTCTTCTAATTTGTCCTCTCCTGCAACTGACTGACAGTTGATGGTCGCCACGTATAGTTCCGTTCGAGTTGCCGTTTCGGTGTCCTGGCAGTTTATAGTCCAAATCTGGGCATTTTGACCCTCTGACTTCCTGCAGGACTGATCGCTGCCGTTGCCAGCTGCATTCCGTCCTCCGGGCAATGAGCTCCCCCGAGGCTGTTTCCTTACTTGTACCATCATATGTAAAGAAAGGAGGGGTGCTGACATTTGACTCACCACGCTGTCAGCTAATAGGGGTTGGTGACCAGCCCATCCATGTTCGTTCGCCAAGCATTTGCAATTACTAACAGGCCCCACGACGTGAACGTATGGACTTGTCATTAGGCGTCTACCCCGGTCGGTTCCCTTAAACCTTAGCAAGAGGAATTAAGGGGTCTCCTCTCAGTTAGTGGCAGAAGCCTTTTGGGGCGACAGTCTAGGTTTGTATATATATATATGTAGCTTCTGAAAAACGCTTGATTTCATCTACCCATATTACATTTGGACGTCGCGTCGTCTCGGTCGTTTCTTTTCTCTAGGAATCCACTGTAGTACATTTGTCGTCCACCTTCCATCTGTTCGTCTTCTTATGTGACCGGCGCATCTCCACTTCATCTTCTTCGCAGTCTTGATTACTTCCTCTACCGTCGTTTGTGCGCGAATCCATTAATCCCTGTACCTGCTGGTTATGTCTTCCTGTCCCTCCTGGTTTTTCCTAGTATGCATTTCTCCACTGCTCTTTGTGTGATTCTCAATTTATAAGTCGTAGTATATTTTAAATGTCCTGTCTCGAAAAGCCAAACAGTTCAAAATCACAATCGTTTCGTTTCAGAACGTGATTTTGCCTGATATGGAATCAGTGGGTACGTCGAAAGCAACAAGGGAAGATATTGCTTTTGTTAGTTGGACATAGGTACAACTTAAACACGGAAATAAAGAATGGATCAAAATACTGGGTGTGCGTCAATAAATATAAAAAGGACAATGCATGCAGAAGTAGCGTGACGTTAGGTGAAGGAGATGTTATATCATCAGCTTATCCACATAATTGTATTGCTGACATGGCGAAGGTAGAGGTTCTGAAATGCAGAGTCAATTGTAACAAGCGAGCTAGGGAGGACATGCGCCCCAAAGATCTTTGAAGAAGAATTTGCAGAGGCGACCAACATGGGACTTCTATGTACAATGCAAACGCTCATTGGATTTAAGTCGAGCATGTACAGAGCACGAAGAAAAGCATTGGAAGTACCACTCAACGTCAACTCAGTAAATGATATTGTATTTCCAGAACACATCGCGATATTTACAAATGGAGATAGTTTTACTCTGAGCGATACGTACCTCAGTCCTAACAACCGAACTGCTGTGTTTGGCAGTAAAATGGTTCTTGAATATTTAGTAACCTTCTAATTGGTGACGCCACATTCAAAAGTTATGCGAAATATTTTGCGCAAATCTACATAATCCATGTCGAGGTGCAGTGGTTAGTTAGGCTAGCTGTGTACTGCCTCCTTCCTTTCAAAACCAAATCAAAGACACTTACGTTCAACTTTTCTCATTGTTGAAGTCGCACGCTGTGGCGTGGAGCCCAAAACCATGATTGTCGACTTTTAACTCTCGAGTGTAGCGGCCTTCCAACAAAAATTTAATGAGTGCAAGTTGCAGGGTTGTAACTTTCGCTTCAACCAGTGTTTGTGGAGAAAGGTGCAGGACCTCAGCATGGCAACTATGTACAGGGATAATGAAGAAATTAGAATGAACATTCGCATGGTAGCGTTCCGGTCGACGTTGAGGAGGGTTGGCCAACCATCATGGAGACGTCGCCAACAATTGACAAAGATAAACAGTTTAACGACTACTTTGTTCAGAACTGGTTAGAAAATGAAAAGATCGGATATATGTGGAACTGTTTTGGACTACACCATAGGACAACGAATTCGACAGAATGCTGGCATAGCCGGCTAAACCGAAGAATAGGGAAAGTCATCCAAATGCTCTAGAATTAGGCTAAGGTATAAAAGGAAGATTCAAGCCATTACGACGGATTGCAAATGAGGGCGGACTTACAGTTGGATACCAAGAGAAGGAAAAGCAAATACGTTAATTTAGATAAGAGAATTGCTAGCGCCATTCGCCAATACGCTGCAGACAAATACATGAGAAGGCTGTTGAGGTGTCTACGTTACGTGGCAAGATTAGAGTAGTGCATCCCGCAAATATGACAGTAGCGTACCAGTAGCGTCTGTGACGAGTTGCTCTCCGCAACAATGAAATCCACAACAGGGAAAAGGAATATAGGAACCGTTTAGGAATATAGTTGGGTTGGGATGTGAAGTAAAATAATTAATTTCATCTTCTCCATATCCCTGGGTGTTCCCGTGAGACTCCTAGATTGAAAAAAGTGCAAGGGCGTTTTGGCACGCATCTGCAGGGTATTTGTGAACTGATAAGATCTGCTCTTCCGTGAAGGGCGTTTTGGAACTAAAAAACAGTGAATTTCCGAGGCAGGGCGGTTTGGGACAGGGCGTTTTGGCACTAAGTCGTTCAAGCTCACTAGCTATCTAGAAATTGATGTAACTCTGCCTCTGTTTTGGCCTAGAAAGCTCAAATAAATTGTAATTCAAAGGGACTGCAACAAGCTTTTCAATTATATACAGTATATAAGAAGTATATTATCTGGTAAAAATATATTGATGATCCTTTGACTTTAACCTTTGAACTTTGATCTTGAATATCTTAAAACATGTTCCCCATCCAAGAATTACGGAGAGAATATGTCTGACAATTCATACTATGCTATAAATCATACGAAAATTAATGTGGATTTGTAAAGGAATCAGAAGATACACGGTTTCCAACTTGGAGGCGAAAACTGCTGTCACTGGTCAATAAAATGAATATTTCACGATAAATCAGAAACAATGCATTAAAGTAAAATTTAGCGTGTAGGAGTTGGTTTGCATTAGTATCATAGATATTAGCAGCTACAGTGTCCAGTATTGTAAGTGTTGTCAACCTGAGATAAGGTGGCATTTTCAACTGGAAAAGTTTGTTGATTTTCGTATTTGGAATTCTGTAATGATGGTAATGATTCTATGTGAAGCAGGTTAAACGTGTAAAGGTTCTATAACGACAAATAATCTGTAATAATATTCTCAGTTTGAAACTCTGCGCTCTATGCATCGCATAGAATGATTATTATCATTAGAAAATTCCAAAACTCAAAACAAACAAACCTAGTGTTAATGAGATACGAGTTAAGAATAAACTAAGACTGTTCGAATGCGGAAGAGTTTTATATGAAGTAAACTATAGCAACTATTATGAGCACTGCGAACCACCATGCTCGAACATAAAAGCATACATCTCTTTGGCACTAAGTGTGTTTGTTTGTAGATTTTTAATTCTCTGATGATAATGACTGTCGCGGATTAACTATTCCATAGCGCAACAGTCATAATTCGTAGTGAACACATCACTGCAATGACCCCCAAAAAGTGAATTTCGTGTACTGTTAAATCATATGTAATTTCTGCGTGAACACTCCTACAAACACCGCTCCATAATTTACACACGAAACCCAGTATACCACTCGTGTTTCCTCTTACTCCTTTATAGCACCTTTGTTCTTATTCCTCACTATGTCCAAGATCCTCTTCCGTTCTCTCCTATACATTTTTACACTGACTCTTTATAACAGTCGTTTGAATTTCTAACTAATTGTTCCATCACTTCCACCATAATCCACTTTTTTTATTTTATGCTTCTTTTCCTTTGGTCTACCTTTCCTTTTGTCAATTTTCTCTTCCTGGTTCTTCTTTTGTCATAATTACTATATACATTCGTTTCAACTATCCACATCTCCTTCCTTCTTAATTTTCTTCAGTAGTACGATATTTATGTTTTCTGTTCTTCCCTCTATATCCTGTTACAAGATTTTGAACACAAAAAGTATCTCAATACAAGTAGGTTAGTTCTTCCTTCAGTAACTGTTAATGACAAAATATTAAAGATTAAATAAAATGATTTATTTGTTGCATGCACAAGGTTGCTCTTTAACACAAGGTCACGAGAATGATAGTTTGACCTGGGATATGGCTGGTAAGTATACATACATACTACTAAATTCCCCTTCCCGATAAGAATGAAATTTCACATCAAAAGATGGGATGAAAAGACTACGAGAATTTCTCGTCGCTAATGGGAAAACTAGGTGCCCTGGTTTGCCAAGTGTGCCGAGAAGTAAATATTATTATTGTGCAGATCCAATCTAAGTAACTTTGACCACAAACCCTTAAAAGAAGACTAAATGAACTAAGTATTTTACGTATCTGCTCTGACAAGCCATAGACAATTTAATGAATGTCCCGTCATTTGGTTTTAGTGCATCTTGATGATAAACGACATTTGTAGATTTTCGACAATATTTGCTTCGAGCAGTAGATTACTCCGAACCCGGAAATATATCTTAGACAATTCTGTTGAGTCTATTAATTTTACAGATTGTAAAGTATTAAAATATTAATCACAATTGATCCTGACCTGATATAATCATAGATGATTCCGTTCCGTCAATGTCATTATTAACAAGAAGCAGGAAATGTTTCCAACACGGCTAAAGAAAAGAATATTAAAACGTTGTGTTCGTTTAAAATAAGAAAATACCAAAAATAGAAAGATGAAGCCAGTCGATGGTCTTAAGTGGATCTGATCCCACAACAGCATATCCATTGCAGAAGAATGTGTGGTGAAATGGTAACGAACCCATGAAAGCTATTCATACTAGGATCAATGTAGTATCAATGCATGCTCAAAGTCCGCTTTAGTCCCTCGTCTTCCGTTTTCTTATATTACATTAAAGAGAATTGTTCCTGATTCGATACTTTTTTTTAAAAAATAAACACATTATTTTAGTTGCCATTCCACATTTTTAGCTAATACTCAGCATTATTAGTTTTACTCATAACCGAAGATCACACGTGACATATACTAACCAAGTCAAAACTGATTTAAAAATGATTCCAGTGTACTGGAGGTTTCCTGAGCTCAGCAAATTTTTAAACAGGGTTAATATACTAAAGGAAAATTATATAGTGTTTCATATTATCCTTGTCAGTGAACTCTAGCATACAAAGATATAGTTTATATGATCATAATATATCGCATCGGATCTCGCTGCAGAAAATATTATAATCTACTAAAAATACCAGTCGAAGCATTCATCCTCCAGAAGCGAAAATGCGCAAAAGCGTTGAATCTTTAAAACCGATCTAGATACAAATTACAGTTTAACTGCAGAATGAGCCGACCCGGTAGAAGCGTGGGTTGTGGCGTCAAGCGAGAGAATCAATGGTTCCGGGTTCGAATAACGACTGGGCTATTGCTGGGAATTTTAAATACCAACGCGCTGATAATAGTGGCATGCAGAAGTCAAAGTTACTAAAATGCCAAATTCCAGAATAAAGTTTAAGAAGCTTTACAAATTCTAAGAATGAATACCGTAGACTTAATAACTTATTATTTAATGTGATGCTTTCTACATTCCAAGATGATCATGTTATTTTAAATAATAAAAAAGCAAATAATAATGATAAACGTAAACACAAGTTTAGGAATGCATATTTTTCAGTGCTACTATTGACGGTAACAATACAAAATATACTGTTTCCGAGTAATAAAAATATTGGAACCCTTTTTAAAAAATGAATCAGAAGAATATGTAAGTCATAATTTATATTTAGGAAATAATTTGTATTTTACCTATATTTATAGTAGCGAGTTTAATTGACTACTTTTTAGGACGTTATCACCTTAAATTTTCACAGCAGTTAAATAAAAGTGTGTAAGCTGTATTGCATAAAAAGTTTCCATTGTTGTCAAATTATACACTTATTCCCTTCAACAGTCCTTCATCTATATAATGGGATTATATAAGTTTATTTGTAACTGGTACTCTAAGTACGTGTTCAATACATCTATCGTTTTTGTGATTGGAAAAATTCGATCTGCAAGAACTAGTCTCTCGCACCTAAAAACGTAAGGTAAAGGTAACCCATTAATTTTACTAAACAGAAAACGGGGAGACCCAAAGTCACACCCATTCTTACCTCCGATGTGTCGTTTAGCTTCCAGAGCAAAACAACTTAAAAGAAAATATTCAGAACGAGGGCATTGCTATGGCATAAAACATGGCTGAAATAAGATTCCGACTTAGGTGGGTGTTCTTAATTTTGAGTACGTAGTTTCAGCCTACTACGAGTTAGCCCATTCACGTCTTTTTCCCGTGACGGGCTAATCTGTAGCTTTCAATATTCTAGTCTACGTACATATTGCAAATTTCGGTAGGAGACGAGCTAATAGTCCAGGGATAATTGGATCGAATTTGGTTTTAATCGATTCTAGGACACATGTTTAATGTGTTTACAGATTTTTTCACGGCAACCAAAAACTTACTGGAATACGTCGTGGAATCGTCGAATCCAGCTTATGGAATTCAATGAGAAATGCTTACATGTAAGTGACGGATTAACGGATCATTTAATAATTGAATTGAATTTGATTTTAATCGATTCTAGGTTGTAATATTACAGTGTTGTCACAATTAGGTTCACGTCAAAGAATGGAGTATGAAAATATAAGTGGTCACTGTTAATGTAGTGCAAGTTACATTACTATTTTGCTAACATTTTTGAAGGTATGGAAGGAACGTAGGTAAGTTTGCGTATTACCTATTAGACCCTATCTGTGAATTTAAAGTTTAAGGAACCTTAGCTTCTTTCCTCATGCTCCATAGCACCTTAAGTTTTGGTGATCTACATAGCTGATACTGTTCTATCATATGCGCTAGGTGCGCACTGTATTTGCGCGAGAAACCGCTACGACTCTCTCTTGTCATTTTGTTTACATATTAAAGTTTAATGTTTATATTTCTAAATATAAACTTACCAATTTAGTATCTCCTACTATAGTTATTATTTTAGTTTCTTGGTATGGATTCCTTGCAAGTTTCAACGTAAAAATGGCCTACTATTCAGAATTCCTACTCCATTCTGAGCACATAACTTTTCCTTGGTTTGGATATTAATAACTACCATACGATAATATTAATTATTGTATTACTATTAACGTACTAGGAATAAATTGTATCAATTTTTTACGATATGCTCTCGAGATTGGCGTTCTTATATTCCATGTACCCGTGCAAGGGTATTTCATGGAATATTGAAAGAAACATAAATTGACCTTCGTCAACCGGGAGAGGACACCATTCGTGTCCCTTCGGGAACCACGCCTCATTTACGTCAGGCGGATAGCGCATAGAAAACTTCTTAAGAAGTGGTTGGAAATGTTATATTACGGTCTTTTGAATAGGAATTTTAAATAAGACATAAATCTATTATAATTTATGAGACAAATTTGGTTTCAATAGCTACAGTACTTTCAGAACTATGACTTTTTATTTGAGTTGGACAGTGAATTTTTTTATCCACTTTTGTCATCTGCACTACATTGGCTATAATATGAAACTTATTTGGTCTCCGCAGCTCCAGTACTATTTTCGGAGCTACGAGGAAAACTAAATTTTGCTACCAATTTACCTATTTATTTTAGTACTATAGGCCTATGTGCTAATTAATAGAGCAGTATTTTTCAGAGTTGGTCAGTATTATCAATAAAATAATATTACTGCTGCCGGCAAACTGTTTTTTCAATCATTCTTTCGAAGCATATGAAAAAAAAGTATAATAATGCATAACGTAGTTTTATAAAAAAAAAAACTGCAAGCTCTTAGTAGCTTTAAAGGTTACACGATCTTGAACTTTTAAACTACCGTATAATAATATTATTTTGAATACTCAAATAACAAAACGATTTTAACTTTTTTTTCTAAGCTTTCATCCATTATCCGGCTTCTTTTATCTTCAACACTTGTGTTCGAAAAAAATTTCAATCACGTTAATGGGATGGTTTAAAAATTTGATCCAGGGAAAAATAGAATTTTAGACTTCAAATGAGATCGCACGTAATGTAATTATACGGGTTTATGATAAATGATTGATCCGATTAAGAAAATTAATAATTTAAAAAATATTACAGGTTGAACCAAACGGTTTGTGGCATGTTGTAGAGAAACATCGCACGTTTTTGACACAAGTTTCATAATTGTACCTCCACAAATGACGCCGGAATCCTAAAAAAGTGAAAAAAGTCAATATTAATATGTAAACAAGTGGAAACTCCACAACAGAAAGCATTTTGTGTCCCCAATTTTCCAATACAAGATTAGTAACACAGTGTATCTTGAGAGAGTCACAAATGGATGGCACGTTGAACATTTGTGACGTCTTATGTGTCACTTTATCATTGAATGAAGTGCAATTTTATGCTGTAAAGATTCCCCACGTTTTCCCCTTTTAAGGATACAGGCACCGTTTATACAGGTACAATTATTAAACTTACGTCACAAAAAACTTGAAATGTTTCTCTAGAACATACCACAGGAGTTATTGAAAGAAACGTAAAAGCAAAATTTGACACAAACATAATTATACTGAATTTCCATGCTCATGCTGACGGACGTACATCAAACTAGCTGTATACACTGCGGATATATCGGCCATTAAACTGACTTCTAA
>JAGDQP010056073.1:0-13010 GCA_022664845.1 Lepisma saccharinum
CGAGCGAAATTAGTGATAGATGTGGATACTCTGTCTTGATTAGCAAAATTTAGAGAGAACAAGAACCAGTAGCCGAATAGAGTTTATTTCTTCTCTGTAAGCAGGATATAAGAGTTTCCATATATTGTAATCTGATGTGTTGTTCGTGGCTTTCCTTTTGGATTTTTGTCCCAACGTTTGTATGAGTGTTTCTATATAAGAGATGTGTGATGATTGAGTTTCATCTCTGAGGATGAACTTTGTTAACACAAGTCCATCACGGAATCTGACTGGAATTTATCATAGAATGAGCGTACTTTTCATTAAACCTAAAGCTTGTCTTAGTAATTTGCGTTGTAAAATTCCTAATTCTTTTCCATTTCTTTGGATGTTACGGAGCTACCAGCCATGACAAAATAGTCTAAAATGCTAAGGAAATAACTTTTGTATAGTTGAATGAGACTGGAGGGGGCTGATCCCCACTTAGTATTACACAATGCTTTGAATATATTGTATATTTTATCTACCTTTCCTTGTACATAATTTATATGTTGTTGCCATATATTTTTGTTATTAAAGAAGCCCCCTAAATATTTAATAAAGGGGTAGAAGATTATAATTTTGGATTTTTCTTGATAAGTTGTGTAGCCATTGCTCTATAGATATGATATCATGTTCGAACTCTCTAAAAGATATAACGGAGTGAACATCACGAGCTCAAGGAAAATCAAATATGCAAGTACCACAAACTGTACTTAGTGGCAATTTCCATAGTAACTAATGGCAATAGACTGGATAAAATTATCAGCAATTGTTTATAGGCCTATACACAAAATGCCGTTGTGTAATATCAAAACAAAATGCTTTATTACTGTTAAATCTATAGAACCAATTTACCAAAATAGAATACAATATAATTCTTAAACATTATAAATGTACAGGACCGTGTTTTTCAAGGAAAGTTACTGACTCCTTGCAAATATACAGACCAGTCCTTAAAAATCATACCAGTCTATACAATTCCCAAAGGTGATTATATTGTACAAGAGGCGATTAACACTGATCATCTATTAACTAAAAGATTGAGATAAAGTCTTGTTGAGATCAGCCAAGATAAAGTCTTGTTGAGATCAGCCAATCATTGTGCGATATCTACGCATCATCATATTCATTTAATAGCAAATGAAAAATCACACAGCTTCTTCTAGAAACATCTAGAGACAGCCTGTAATCCAAAAAGTGTTATGAAAATCCGCTGATTAACTGATGAGAACGTTGCGGCATGCGGAGGAATACGAATGCCGTCATTCGAGCTCTGAATGACACTATTTTACTACAAAAATACATTGACGAGAGAGCAAAGACGGGCAATTTACAGTAAGGTTAGATAATTTTTTTTTCAATTATAGGCTACGCGATGAACATGACGTTCAACAATCACTCCATGTAAACGCCCCTAACGCGGAAGTAGCTAAATAATGAAGTGTACTTTTAACTTTCTTACTCTCATGACTTTGTAATATTTTGTGTTTCAGTATTTTCACACACGTTAGAAATGTTACATCTCTCCTGTAACAGTACTTTTTTGGCTGACCTCAATTAAATTATGGTTACTCAAAATAACATAACCCATAAATAATAAGATTTTCATATCCCCTTTCAAATCCTAAATTTTATATTAGAAAATACCGCCTAAATATTAATATAAGAGTTACAAATAATAAAGAAATTCCTCCACATTACTAACTTTACGAAAAAAAAAAAATCATTACAAAAAAAGCGCAATCTCTAATGTGATGAGCTGTACACATTTGCTCATGCACACCTAGGGACAAAAAAAAAAAAAAGATATACATGAAGTGTATCCACACCTTACTTCCATAGTTTATCAATCAATAGTACACGGCTAAAAAAGTTGTGTTTACAAAAGTCAAACTTCTCGTAACCATTCCCCGCTATATCAGTGCATGTGATGATCATCTCATGGATAAAGCCCCTTTCACTTTCCCAGGCTACGGTTTCCTTATTTTCAATTTTCCTTTCTTTTCTACAGGCCACGTTCTTCTTCTTATATTATTTTATTTTCCCAGACTACGTTCCTCTCGCGTTTCACTTTCATTGGCTACTGCGCTATTCTTCACTGTTGAGACGACTTCAAGAGCACACCAGAAGAACTAATGAGAGTGAATGGGAACGAGGCGGAGTGAAGAGAAAAGAGAAGATGAACGCAAAGTGAAAGGCGAAAAGAGAGTGAAAGGGGAGAAGAGCGTGACTTGCAAAAAAAAAAAAAAAGGGGAAAGGGGCAAGAGCGTGTCAATGAAAAACAAATCAGTCTACGACAGATAAAAGTGGTGCTCGTAGTAGTTGTGGGTCAACACTCCACAAATCCGATTAAGTTTTTTCTAAACTTAGAAATTGTTCCATAGACCTTTTTCATTAAATATTAGTGCACATCACCTTGCAGTTAAGTTTGGGCACAAATAAAGCATGCAACATGATAAATTCAGTGATTGTTGAGGTTCCAGGTCTAATTTGGAAGAACTGTACTATAGACATGCCATGTTTTCAAGTTACGTAGATTGATATTCAATTTACATTTGCCTTTACGACAAACATCACATCGACATAGAACTAACATTTGCACCATGTCAACAAAGAACTAACATCTGCACCAATGTCCAATTGTTCCGGTTCAGAACCTGGCCGAAATAAACGGGCACTACACACTCCTTTTATCATTGCTTTGTTTCCTTCGACATGCAGAATACAACCTTCACGAAGGCCTAATACTGGTGGCGTTGAAGGGATCTCATGGTACTGTTTGATTCTCTCCTCTCGCGTTTCACCCATATGGGTCGATGACGGATCTGGATCTACATAATGGGGATTAATATTAAAAGGCACTAATCCCAAGGCATCAAAGGAAGGAGGATAAACAATCGGCATGTCATTTGTTGTGCATATACTTAGAGTAGCAACATTTGTGCCGGCACTACTACCAATGTACGGAATTCCATCATCCAACACTCTTTTTCTTATGGCACTTATTATATTATTGTCGTACAAGCTTTTCAATAACTGAAATGTGTTCCCTCCGCCTACGAATATTGCCTGAGCTGTAGAAACTGCTTCGACTGGGTTTGGAGCTTCATGGACGCTATCAACTTCAACATCCCACAATTTAAAAGCATCTCTTACTTTCTGAGCATAGCCATCAGCATCCCGTAGCGCGTACGGTACAAACAATATTTTTGTAATATCACCAAGGAATGTTTTTATCTCATCTTCAGCGAATTCCAAATAGCCTTTCCCATGAACACGAGAACTCGAAAGGAGTAAAAGTCGCCTGCTTGCTGATGCCATTATTAATTTAAATGCCGAAAGAGTCTTTCTGCTGAATTTGAACACCAGACTTCCACAGTAACACCAGTGACCACGTCAGACGTCACAGACCACAATGGGCTCCAACACCAAGTATCGTAGTCTTTTTCTTCTTTCGTCATTACGTAACGTTATATCAATTTTGCCTGTGCTTGAATGCAGATAAGTTACACTGCACCCTACCGTATGAAAAAAAATTATATATATTCTCGTACCACCTTTGAATTTGGTAATTTATCCAATGGCCGGCAACACGGGTCACGTACGTAACGTATATAGTACCAGATATTAACAATAAAAGAATTTTTGTTCTTGCACACTAACAATGAAATATAACAAGGAACAATACCAGCAATTAATTCCTATTATTATTCTGTGATTTATTGTATTAAAATAAAAATAAATAACATACCAGCAGTTGGAGTATCACCCCAAAATCCACTTGCGCAACCTATACGGATAGCATTGTTCGCAGTATAATGACGAATTTGTTTTGCTTCTGACCATTTTAGCAAAAGAGATTTGTTAACACGTTTCATTACCATCATACTTGCCGGAAAGTTTATGTACAGAAGTACGCAAAGAAAATGTTTTGCAAAAAAAAAATTAGCACACACACATGTCTCACAAAACAATATCAGTCAGCTGATCTCTTATGAATATGAACACGCTTTTCGCAGTGTTGCCAACGCATGAACATGAAAATTCCCAATCAAATCTAAAAAACATAACTGTTGATGTTTCATTATTATTATGAATTGGCATTTTAACTGATGGACTCAACATCACAAATCTTTCCAGTCGAACGCAGATAAATTAGATAACAGCTGAAAAGAGATAATTAGACAACTACAAACATATCGTCGCTTAAGGTGAAAAATCACGTATCTCATGTAAAGCAAATTTTACAGGAGAGGGGGGAAAATGTCACCGAATCATTTTTCATAACCCATATTTGTCACTTGTTTAAAGTAAAACCGTGTGTCATAAAACTAAAAAGCAGTCTTTCAAAACATAATTCATTCCTTTACAATAGTTATAATTATGGTTAATTAAGGATATATATATATATCTAAAAATCGTATTTTTTAATGCAAGTTTTATTCTTTCTCATACACTGTTTACGGAACTTTTCAATTAGAAATGAAACGAAATTAGGTCTGATTTACATGCACGCGCTTGCGTTGCGTGTTTTGCTTGCGATTTGGGTAAGTATCCAATTGAAGCACGTGTTTTATTACGTAATACCTAGAACACGTATTAAAAAAACACGCGTTTCAATTGGCCACTCACCCAAATCACAAACAACGCAAGCTTTCATGAAATCCAATCCTTACTGTTTCAGGTGACGATCAGTATATTCGTGATGCGTTCTGCTCGAAATCTCATTTCTTCTAAAACGAAAATATATTACACATAGGCAGGGTTGGTGAGTTTTCAGTTGAACGCACTCACATTTTCTGGGAGGTATTAATCTTTTGCGATGTCTTTAAAATTGAGTTGAGTGCAGGTGGTTTGCTTGGTGTATGGTGGCTGGTGGGTAGCATACAGAATCCAACATTCATGACTAGAGAAGTTTTAGAGTTGTCATGTATAATACAGGATGCCCCATATTTTAGGTAAAAATTAAGCGTTCCCGATTATGAGTAGTAAATTCACACACACATTTTCAACATATCAATAATTTTAACAAGTAAATCGTGATACTCTTTTTCTCAAGTGTTTACAATGCACACTGATCAGCAGACTGTTCACATCCTCAGGCCACAACATAACGACGTATAATACTCGTGCCTTCTGATTACTCTGGTTGATAACGGATTCTAACGCCAACCGAGGTTAGAAGACTGACATGAATTTTCCGCCAATCAGTATTTTTGGAGTGTGGGCTGGAAGTTTTAAATTGTATACGTAGCACAGATCCTAACTTACTTAGTTTCATTTTAGGTTATATCAAATTTGTCCCGTATTTTTTGCCGAGCGTCCAGGAATTTATCCATCAAAAGGTGGCAACCCTAGAAGTTGCCATACCAACTACGGAAGTACATGCTAGTTACGGAAATCTACAGCATCTACTCGCAATAACCACAGCCAATAAGGCCCAGTGTTTCAGAGGAATGTACCGCCCCTCAGGCAAAATTATAGTTTACTCTTTATTCTACTATTGTAATGCTAATTGTACAAGTAACGCCCTCCCGGTTCTCTGAAATGTCCCCACGGGGCAAATTTTTTTAACGAAAACCTGATCAGGACATTTCTTTTAGTATCTCGTTCCTTGATTGTAGGGGTGCTACTGTTTCTCAGATTTCCTGTCAGCCCGTCAGGGGCTCGCTATAACCTCCATACATGATTCTCCTTGCTATCCACCACCAGCCTAACAACCCACCTGCAATGCGGGCGCAAATTATGTCGTAGTACACAAATAATTACCGCAAGTAGCTAAAGCAACTTAACCTGCTTTTTCCTTTCATCCCATTCTCAAACAACTTACTATGGGCCAATCCTAAATGCTTTCTTTCCCTCCTTTTGCTGAGAAACCAAAGGAGCCAACTGAAGGAACCTTCGGAAGGACACTAAAGAGGAAGCATTTTGGACGATGCACCAAGGATATTCTAATAGAGGATATGCAATTTTGCCAAGAACATGAAGTCAAACGTCACAGCATAGTCCCGCTCAGTTAGCTCACTTACTCCAATCAAAAAGATTGTTTTCGGCTAACAAAGATGGCAACAAGCTCTCTAGTTGTTCAATAACCAATCAGGCACGTTGGCTTGGTAGATACTCTGTTGTTTTCTGGCTTCATTTCTTTCTCTGCGCATGAGATATTTCTAAGCAAATCCTCTATTAGAACATCCTGGCGCTGTACACTTTGCGAATATAGCGACATCTTTGAAAAGCATGAGTAATTAACAACGCAAACAACTGTGTAGCGGGACGAGTTTCACGCATTGTAATACTGCTGAGCCCATAAATTGGTCCTAATTGATCTTAGCATAGAATAGAATAGAGTTTCACGCACGATTGCTTTGCTTGAAAAAAACATAAGGATAAAGTCGAAGGTTTACTGACCAGTGGGGGGTAAGTATCTCATTACAGCTGTTAAGTAAATAATATGAACAATAAGGATCATCCTGAATACTCACATATCCTGTTTTAAGTCGTAATGGCGGAATGCAGCTGCAGTTGACATTAATGAACATAGGTGCTCACAGTTGTCCCGTAGCTAGAATCCCGAAATTCTGTAAAGCACGAAGTGGCCGTAGCTCAGTTCGTAGAGCGTAGGGATTTAGCCAAGACTTTTAGTTTGTGAGGAGTATAAGTGAAGTCATGCACGGTTTCTATCGATTTTTGACCGTATAAATTTTAAAGTTTGGGGTATGTTCGAGAGTTTAGGGCAGTATCACTGGTAGAGCGTTGTATTCCCATTCTTTAGGTCCGATACCAGTGACTGACCATCCTGACAGGTATTGTTGAGGGGAAAAGAGTAAGAAAGCGAATCCAAGTAATTGATAGAAGGATTCTAAGACAAAAAGAAGGTGCCAGAAGAATTGAACTGAGAGGAGTTAATTTGTCTTGAAGGACCTGCCGCTTTCGGCTAGCCTTGAAAGTCGCTAATAACTGATCGGCAGTGGGTAGGCAGGAGGGTTCAAACCTCATGGATCGAGCGCCGTAGCTCAATGGTAGAAGGTTGGGTTAGCTTTTGAGAGGTCGTGGGTTCAATCCCAGCGGCCTACCATCCAGACTGAGGTTTTCAGTTTTTTTAGTCATACGAAGCCAATGTCGGGATGGTACCTTAACTTAGATCCTAGCTGACACCTACCCGCATCCTTTCCTCTCCCATGACCCGGTCTGAGTCTTAGAAGCCTGAAAGTCGTAAATAAAGTTCAAGTTCAAACCTCATGGGCGACCATCCTGACTGAGATTTTCCAGAGTTCCCCTCTTTACTAAACGAATGCCGGAATGGCACTTAAGATCCTGATCGCTACCTTTTCCATTCTTTCCTTTACCTAATCCTGGTCCGATTCAAAGATGCTTAAAGAAATTATACTTAAATTCAATTCAACAAGGGGCGATTCAATACGATCTTGTTTTTTTTAAAAAAAACAAACAATACATTAAATCAGTAATTGTAGCACATTTCTATCTATCGCACAAGAGAAGAATAGAATTGAGCACCACATACAGCGTCTACTAAGAATAGTGCTTTAACATAAAACTTCTTTTGATTTGGCAACGATCCTCCCCACAAAACGCAAGAAGACGCTTACCTAAAAAAAATGTTAGAGTGATCCTTGCCAACTTTGACTCCAAGAAAGTCACGTCCGCCTTGCTGCTAGATCTCAGTAAAGCATTTGATTCGCTTTCCCATTCTATATTAATAAAGAAATTACAAATATATGGTATAGTAGGAGAAGAATTGGACCTACTTGGATCGTATTTAGCTGATCGACAACAAGTTGTAAAGATTAATAATGTATTTTCCAAATTTCTAATAATTAATAGAGGAGCCCCACAAGGTTCAGTACTGGGTCCTCTTCTATTTGTGCTGTATATGAATGACTTCCCTTCCGCTTTGGGAAGTACTCTATGCGGATGATACAACTATTCTGTCGAGTAATGAAAATATTGTTGGTCTAATGAATGTTGTTAACAAAAAAATCTATAGCGACATCCTGGCTGATGCAAAATGACCTAACCCTAAATGTCAATAAGACGGAAAATATTAGCTTTTCCCTAAATGCAGACATAAAAAAAAATGAATAAGCATAATTCCGTTAAACTCTTGGGATTAATTCTGGACAGCTCCCTAACTTGGAATGATCACATTGATTTTGTACTAGGGAGGTTGACGAAAAGCTTGTATATTCTACTTAAATTAAGATTTAATATTTCTTCAAATTACTTAAAAATGGCTTATTACGCCTTTTTCCATTCGCATATTTCATACGGTATTCTACTCTGGGGATCTGCCCCTAGATGGAAAGAGGTCTTTATCTGGCATAAAAAGGCTATAAGACTGATGCAAGGTGTAAATCCCTGGCATTCCTCTAGAGTTTTTTATTATTATTATTAAACATTTTAACGATTCTATGTCTGTTCATTTTCCATTCAGTTTTGTACGTAAAAACTCATTTAGAAGAGTATACGACTGGCTCCATGCGTCACACTTATAATACAAGAAATAGACAACAGTACATCTTACCTAATACAAGACTTGCCAAGACGTATAATGATTATTATGTGTAAGGTTTTAGATTTTACAACTTATTACCATTGGAATTCAGAGAATTTCAATTTACGAAATTTAAAAATATCTTAAAAGATCTTGATACAGAGTGAAAGTACACATTTGAAGAAATTGAGACCTTTATTGTTAATTTGGATGATATCAAATCTTAAGGCCGCTTTAGACGATACAATTTCTCGTACAACGAATCTTAGCGAAAGCAGTGTGTCAGCGTAAAAAGAAAGAAAGTTATGGATTTATACCATAGCATCTTGCCTTATTGTAGCATTCTTGCTTTCACACTCTGGCACTACTGCTAATCGTAAGATTAATCGTAGCATAAATGTTGTCGTCTAAAGCGGCCTTTACAGTGAAGTGTATTATTTTCTGTGAGCTCTATGTTGTATATTGTATCTGTACCATATTTATTATATCTAGCCATTGTTTAATTGTATGTATCCATATTTGACACTTTCATATGCAACTATGTTGCTCTGATGTACTATAAATAAATAAATTTTAAAAAATGGTTCCTTCCCCTGTAAATTTTCTTGTTTTAAAATAACTGTTGCTGCAAATAACAAAAACATACCGCATGCCATGCATCTTATTGAACGAATTCTCCCATACCACCAAAGAATAAACAAAGTAAGGAACGACTAACTTCATTGATACAACCCACATAGCAAAATGACGTCCCAGGGATATCTTACGGATCTCCTGGCAGGATATCGGGACGTCCGTAGGACGTCCTGTTTAAGTCCCGTTTACATCCATGGGACGTATAGTTATAATTAATCCTTCGTATAACTATACGAAGGTATATCCTTCGTATAGTTATAATTAATTAAATAATAATAATAGTAAGGTCGATTTAATTTATAGAAATTCCAGGTAGGTAATCCCGCACGGCTATCCGGGGGACATGCAGGGGACATCCATCCGGGATGAACTGTTTGTATTGCCCACAGAGTTATCCCACGGACGTCCTTAGGACATCGCTATGGGAGCAGGACCATTCTGACGGTAATGGGATCTAAATGGGACGTCCCAGGGACGTACTCTGCTATGTGGGAATGGAAGGAATAACGGGAGACAAGATGCTAATCGCGCGGGATTACGTAAAGGACACACTTTCCTCCCCCACACCACCGGTTTTCACGCGAGACCACTTTAGGTGCGATTGCTTTGGTCATCCGTCAATTCATATGTGCCGCTTGTTTCCACAAGCAATTGAACGCTACACAGATGGCTGTCGCAAAGGATGCATGTGATGTATCCTTCGGCAAAGGAGGCAAAAAAAGGGCACAAGGAAAGGAGAAGAGTCCTTAAGATTGCTGAGCTTCCGGTAGGAAAGGAAATTAGAAGACAAGGAATACCGTTAGGACGCGGCCTCAGTTCTACGGCAAATCAGTCAGAGCCAAGAAAAACACGAGTGATCTCTGGGGTAATTTTCACAGAATATGTGATTAAAATACATAATATAAAACAACTTGAATAATAATTACATTATTATTTCGTATTCTTTCAAATTAGCTATTGATTTTCTTTGATTCACCAAATGGAAATGGAAGCGAAATTGCCAGGAGATATTAATAGAGAGCAACGAAAAGAGCACAGCGAATCCGATTTATATAAAACGGGCTATTATTACAATAGTATCCCAACGTAGAAAGTCCTATTTTCGAAAGCTTGAAAAAAACACACGAATTAATCGAGTCAGCAATAAAAACCACATTACCTGACTTACCAAACCTCCACGTACCCTTAGTCACTAATTTTATTAAGTTTCCTAATACGTATATAAAACTATCACTCCCATTGACCTAGTCTTTAGCGTGTTTGACTATGGGTTGAGGGGTCCCGTGTTCGATTCCCGACGCTGCCAAAGACTTTTCCCAAGGCGTGTGGGTCTGGAACAGTGCCCATCCAGCATCGTGATGCATGTGGGGAGATGCTATGAATAACGATAGTGGCGATCACAGTGAGAGCTTAGGCTCTCCTCTCCCAACCTGTCTGATTAGCGTGGGAGCAGTAGACCAATCTCCTCCCTCCGGGGGAGAGGCCTGATCCAGTAGTGGATTGAATACGGCTGTTATTTATTATTATATGTATAAAGGAGAAAAGTTATTTTTCTTAAAAGAAATTACAAACACAACCACACCAGGATGCGATCCTCTGTTCACCGTATTAATATTCCGACATGCTACCAATACACAAAATTGGCAATTGGAAAGCAGCCGCTTGTCAGTCTTATTTAGGGTTAAGGGGTAATATTTACTGTTTAAGGAGTAATGGCGCGAGAATGGCCCCGCCTTGATAGAGATTTCTATTTTTATTCGTACTTTACACCTATCAGATTCATTCTCTAGCAAATAATTCACAAGGCACTTCTATTAACATCTAGCAACAGCCTGTAATCCAGAAAGTGTTATGAAAAGTGCTGATCAACTGATGAGAAAGTTGCGGCATGAGGAGGAATACGAATGGCGCCATTCGTGTTCTGAATGACAGTATTTTGCTACAAAAATCACGGACATATTGACGGGAGAGCGAAGACGGGCAATTTACAGTAAGGTCAGATCTTTTTCAATTATATGATACGCGATGCACATGACGTTCGACATGTAAACGCCCCTAACGCGAAAGTAGCTAAATAGTGAAGTGTAATTTTAACCCTTTTACTCTCATGACTCGAAGCTTTGTAATATTTTATGTTTCAACATTTTCACACACGTTAGAAATGTTACATTTCACCTGTACCTGTACTTTTTTTAGCTGACCTCAATTAAACTACGGTTACTCCAAATAACATAACCCATAAATAATAGGTTTTTCATATCCCCTTTCAAATCCTTTTATATTAGAGAATGCTGCCTAAATGTTAATATAAGAGTTATAAAGGTGCTGTTAGTTTTACGTCGCCAAAAAATGGAAAATTTACAGGAGAAATGGAGTTTATGGATAAGTAAAGGAAGGTGTCTTATGTAAGATTCGAGCGGCGCTGCTTGTCTACAGTGCCTAATTTCTGTAAATAACGAAGCTTTCTTACCTGCTCCAAAGTGGAAATGAATCGGCTATTATGAGGAACAGATGATATGAAAACCGATAGTGGCGCCATGAGCGGCGGTAATCCACGAGCGTATCGTTGTCGGAGGTCAGTAGAGTATGACCTACTATGACGGTGTCCTCAATTTACACTAATGGAACTCACAGATAAGAGATCTTATATTCCATTAGTAGCTTTTCACGGTAGGTATGTGCACTTAACACCACTTAGCTTTTAGATAAAGGTGAGATAAGAGTTACTACCACTCTGAAACCACTTAACAGAGAGTGCTTTTTAAAGAATGTATGGATAAGAGCTTCCATTAGACTAATAATATAGGTATGTGTACTTAACACCACTTAGCTCGTTAGATAATGGTAAGATATAAGTTAAAACCACTAAATTGAAAGTACTCTTAAAAGCATGTACGTATAAGAGCTTCCATTAGTTAAATAATATAGGTATGTGCACTTAATACCACTTAACTCGTTAGATAATGGTAAGATAATAGTTATGACTACTTTAAACCACTCAACTGAGATAATAATTAGTACATTCTTAAAAGCATTAGATGGATAGAGTCATTTTAGGCTTATCTTATAACAGCACCTTTCAGTGCATCATGGTGAAAGGCGGATTTACTGGAGTAATGTTCATATACGCTTTCAATGTAGCTTACAGCACTTAACACCACTTAAATCGTTAGATAATGGTGAGATAAGAGTTACTACCATTTTAAAACCACTTAACTGAGATGATAACTAGTACACTTTGAAAAGCATTAGATAGAGTGCTTTTAGTATTATCGCATGACTACAGCAGCTCTTAGTACGACCTGGTGAAAGGCGGATGCCGTTCATTTGCGTATGTGCACGAGTATGTATAAAGTGTGTCAGTGTTTAGGTATGAATATTAGTTGCTATGGCTACCTCAAGCATGGACAAAGCTATTCCTTTTGTTGTTAGTCCAAGCTTATTGAAGGACAAGTCTTTACCATCTTGCAAGTGCTCCTCCTGATGGGTGGCGGAAGGTTGTATAGTAGAAAGTATACAAGCATATGAGTTTTCAAATTACTTGTTATGTTTAGGCTGCTATACGAATCATCCGAGCCAGCGTGATCATATTTGTGCTGGTCATCGCAATGGATAAATTTTTTAGACGCCAATCCTGAGGAATTAGCGACACTGTTTGGTATACGTACCAAGTCCATTTTGCGTGACTCGAAGACGGTGGACGAATTGTTTACGTTGTACTTGCAATCTTACGAGTCAGCTCCTGCAGCATTAAGGGAAAAGTTTGATTGGGGGCTTCAACGCATGTTAAAATTGAACTGTGGAGTTTTGGTGGACTTGTTGCTGAAGAAGGATATGGAGG
>JAGDQP010056074.1:0-13010 GCA_022664845.1 Lepisma saccharinum
GTGCGGGAAGGGGTATTTAAATAGAGGGAGGAAAATGATGATAAAAACGATTAACGTGTAGCACTTGCAGAGTTATTAAAGGTCACGGCAATGAACAAATAAGTAGAAGAGGAACTAGGAACCTCCAATGAATAATACGTTTATAATGTCGATGAAGATCCACGCATATCGAACGCGGACATTGAAAATGCTGTGCACGTTCCACTTATGTTGCACTATGATTATACATGGAATCGGGTATTCATTAAACATAGACGATACCCTAAACGCCATTACGTAATTGGGATGACACCACGAGTTTGAAACCTTCTTGGGATTAGTACGAATCCAAACATAGACAATCACAGCGTTCATTATTTTCCGCATAGTCGTCTCGAACGACCAATCATCATCACCAATGCTGCACCCTACTCCTGTAATCTTGATGCTTGTATCCCTAACGAAATTAACGTATGTCTTGATATCGTCAAAACTCAACCTTATATGTGGAGGGTGATTCGTAAAATTAGTATGCACGAGTACCAGTACCGGCAAATCAAGTCGCATACGTTTAGTTGTCCGCAATACGTAAAAGTGGATAAGAAATTTTTCGATACACTCCATGTAGACTTAAAGGATTAACGTGGACAAAATATACCATTTCAGTTTGGAACGTCAAGCATTACATTACACTTTAAACGCAAACCATGATCTCCTAAAGTGCTGAAGTTTTTACATCACCTTAAGTTCGAATGCAAGTACGGAAACGTATACGAAGAATGCACCTACGCATTTCCATAATATCCTTAAGCATCACATACACTTCAATCATTCATGGTGTTTGGTTAGACCTAGTGAACTAAATATACTTCTAACGTGTCAAAATGTTACAGACGGTGAAAATATATACTGGTTTGATATAAAGAATGGTACCAACTTAAAACACCGTATTCCATCTGGATATTATTCCACCATCCAGCAATTACTGAACGAAATAAATACAATTACACCATGGATACTATTTTCGTTTCGAATACGGTGCAGGTCACGACATATAATATTGAGGCTATACGTTTGTCACCCATGTTGGCGTTGCAATTAGGATTGGAACACACCGTTAACATTCTAAAGGCAGGCACCATACAAAAACAACCCTATCTGAATATTGGTTATCCGCAACGTATGTTTGTTTATATGGATTTGATTCAGCCTCGATATCTCTGCGACACCAAAGCACCATTACTACGTATTGTAGCTATGAGCGATAGGAGCCATGGAAAAGTGCAAATCGTTACTTTCGAAAACGTACATTACTTTCAATTTGCGAAACTAAGTTTCGATAACATTGAAATCCTGCTAAAAGTCCATCACGGGCGTAATTTGCCAATCACATCCGGAATGTTGACGTTGACAATTCACTTTAGACGTCTCTCGAAATGAAAGTCGTTGTACATCGTTTACGTGGAATCCCATATTTTGCAGGACCTGTGCATCAACGTGGACATGGTATCGTAATATTATTACTAGAACTGTACCGATTTGCAATGCCGTTCATTAACCAGGGTGCAAAGGCTGTTAGGCGACAGGAGCTACAGACAGAAATACAGGTTGCTGGGGATGTGTTAGAAAACCGTCCTGTAAAATAATCGGTAAAGGCGCGGATGCGGGAAGAGGAATCGGCTTTACAGACAAAGGCGGAAAAAAGTTGCATCGGTTGATTATTGGAAGTTGTAGACGGCTGGCACGCAAGCGAGGAGTGCGAAGACGTATTGGTCCACGAGTAAAGCGAGATAAATGTACAAGTAATCATCCACGAACCATCTTTATTTGTTTACCATGTCGTTCCTCACACCGGGTAGTAAAGAGTGTTGTACCAATGAATATGATTTGTTATCTATACCCATGACACAAAGAGGAATTGAAGCGTTCCGGATGGTTGAATACCTACCTATATCCACACTCACTTGTGAAGGACCCATTGATTTCGTTATTCCTGAAGACAGGTCCAAATATATTCTCCCTGCATACCTTTATCTCTACGTAAAATGTAAGATTCAAACTGCTGCCGGAGGTAATCTAGCAGTAGCCGCAGCTGGTCCACCTGTTGTCGTCGGTGATATCGTTGCACCAGTTGTTAATAATTTCCTTCATTCACTGTTTTTCCAAGTTGATATTGCCCTCAACGATTATTTTATCATCGTCGGGAACGTATCCTTACCTTGTGTACTTGGAAACCGTTTTCAATTACTCTGGTTATGCTTGCAATACTTCTGGACAATTTAATACGTTACGTACCGCGAATACAGGCTTTCAACAACGTACAGCTAACGTTACCAGGAGTGTTCAGTTTGAAATAATAGGTCGCTTGCATACGGATATTGCAAGTATTGACCGTATACTACCGAATAAAGTATCCGTGCGTGTCAAATTACATCGCAGCAAAAATGTTTTTGTTTAATGGGTGCTGCCAATTCTAATTATAGAGTTCATTTTGATGAGGTCATAGTGTATGCCCCTCGTAGTGATATATCAGCGGACTTAGCTCTTCAGTTGAATAGTTATATGCTTAAGAATACTCCTAAACTACCATTAACACGTGTTCATACGACCCCACAAAACGTATCAACATACACTCTCGCTAATTTAGTTTTGGGAAATATACACAAATGTCTTGTGATTGGGTTCCTCGCAAATACTGCATTCAATGGTCAATACAATGAGAATACCTTCCAATTCCAACACTTTAATCTAAACCATTTGCAGGTGCAAGTAGGATCTAGATCGTATCCTCCCACAGCATTAACACCACACTTTGCAAACAATTTGTTCTTACCGTGTTATCATACCCTATTTTCCGGTACTGGCATATGTCACCAGAATGAATTACGTACCATTACGTACCACGATTATCCTAATGGTTATACACTGTATGCATTTAAACTTTCACCAACAAGTACATTGGATGACACCACATGGGATGTCGTTAAGGATCCTCCTGTGAATATTAAAATTGGCTTCTCCGAACGTTTTGCGAAATCTATTATCTGTGTTGTCAATGCACAATTTGATTCCCTGATCCAAACCGACAAGGACCGTAATATTTACACGGATAATACTCTGTAATGTGTCAGCAAGGGTATAAAAGGTTGAATAAACTCTTACCTTTTCTCAGTAGTGAGTAGGCGACAGCATGGGAGCGATTATTCATTTATCCGTCTTCTATCAAACAGGCGATGAGGATTTAATCATTAAGGAACTAGCTATTGTTAATCCAGATCATAATACCATTCAAAATTGGGTTTTTGGAAATCCCTTTGATTCCAGTTAACTCGCACTAACCATTCAGTTTGATTTCTTATCGACACATGTATTTTGTATTGACTGGATCGATGGTGACGTGCCGTACAGGGAATTACAGCGGATCCTTGTCAAGTATACTAAATCCATAGTTACTCTGTATACTCATGGTCAGCGTCGTAAAAGGTGTTTACAGCAGTTACTTGGACGGACCATATTTACTTCGAGAACATCCAGTGTCCCAAGGATATGCAACTGTTGTACCCTGCAAGTCATTGTGCACATGACTTGCACCAGTTTCGAAAATTTCGCTGCGCACTGTACGAAACCCAATGTAAAGCCAAATACTTACAATACCACAATCTTGCATGATACGTTTCCCACCATCGGCCATGCGTATGTAACCCCTCCCTCATTCCGCCACGCTCCAGTGTACTTACAGTTCATGATGAGGTCATGTGTGTACCTCCACGTAACTATGTGGAATGGTAACATTTTAGCCGTGATGTTACACGATTACCGTGCAGCGTCCGTATTAAGTGGCATTTATGCACTGGACACAATACCCGTAATCGTACAACCACCTGTTCCCTCGTATCGTGAAGGTACACATTGGATCAATGTGTATATAAATAAGCAATGGCTGGAGTTTTACTTTGATCCTCTTGCACAACCTTCGCCGAGACCACTTGTTCATTTCCTCCAGCGAAATGCTAACGTCTTCCATGTAAATACCATTCAGTACCAAGCTGATGATTCCTTGCTATGTGGTATGTTTTGTATTGTATACCTATACTTTAAAGTTAGTAATGTAAATATAAATTCTAAAGTGTCATCCACCATCCGAGCATGCAATGACCAGCTTGTACGACAGTACCTCAGACAAATAAAAACCAACCAAAATGTAAATTGTAACACTTATGAAGTAGAGTAGAATAGGTGTAAGACAGTATGTAGTAGTGTAGTTTATTGTAATAAAAACTGTTTTAATGACATTTCTTTTGTTTCATTTCAAGAAATGACAAGCACTTTCATATCCTGTTTTGTATATATTTATTGGTACTAGGTTTACAATTGTAATGTGGATATGCCTTTAACCACTTTTGCGGTTTGTAACTTCATCCAACACTGTAACTGTATGCAGTTTCGCAGTGTGCGTGCATACGCTTACACTGGTTGATGATTCGTACAATTGGTACTACCAACTTTAAACTATAATGTGCGCCACGCAGGTCATGTTTGATCTTTAAAGTTTGTAACATTCGCCAGGTGGAAAATCTTACGTAGGACAACCATCTTTTCATGATCCTTACAGTAAAAGATGGATCCCATCTCACAATATTGTGCAACACGATGACGGATATGTGATGCACTAAATCTACTGGAAGTTCTCCACTCTAAACAGTGCTATTTATTTGTAAGCCAGTAGCTAGTACACTTGGCGTTGGTACCCTTCAGCTAAATTTGAACGTTCACATGGTAATTTCAAAAGGCAAAGGAATACTAGTGTGGCATCACATGCAACCAAACAAAATTCACGAATAATGTAATCGTGAGGTAAAATCTTAACACCTTGAAAATTAATAATGTACTACCATGCGCATAATATTCTTCAACCCGATGGATTCTGCTGCTGAAGCACTAAAGGGATCAGTTTTGCAATGCACTCTGGATCCTTAATAAACTGAAGAACCACGTGTAATAAAGGTCTCTACATTATACGGTTATGAATCTGAGCAACAAATATGGAATAATACTCACCAAACAGTTCAGGATCGTTCATATGACTGCCCACATGTTGGTTAATCACACTACCCGTGTTATAAACGTACATGCAGTTAGGTACTTTACGTAAATTGCACTCGGAACACTGAAAGGGATTGTTTTGCACGTACGATCATAGTGTCCAACACATTTGTCCACAATTTAGTCACATTGATAACTCGTGCACTGCGCCAGACTAGAACGAATGAGTACACACATACAGGTTCACTCAGTATTATGGCGATTATGCTAGTCCACTATGCATCATCCTGATATACATATATAGTTTTAGTCTTAGTTTTGGGTTTCCACCTCATCACCCCCGCCTCTATGCAACATTTGCACAAGCCGAGTTGTGCACTTGCAAGGGCGTGCATCACGAACATATTTGTTCTTCGCGCCTTGGGGCAGGCGTGTCCGCCGGAGTTGCCGGAGTTGCCGGAGTTCCGGCATTCCAAGAATCTCCTAAATTCCTTCTGTCAGAGACATCAGGTGTTGTTGGACGGACTTTGGACCAGGCGTCCAGAATGTTCTCCTGGTCTAAGTTCCCTTAATAGAACTTACTTGCTTGGGGGGTCCCTAATTATTATTTTCGTTATTAACACATAACACATTATACATATATTACAAATATTAGAACAAGACATTGACTAACACGTGGACAACACATCGACAAGACAAACATAGACTTGGTTGGCTTCCTCTTCTAACCTGCAACAGAGTAGGAAGGAATAAGGCTAGGTGCGCGTGGATTCGGTGGTGTGTTCCACAGAGTTTTTGTCGCCTTCCTTTCATTTTTATTAGTGTCCACTTCCTCTTCGTCACTATGCTAGTTTCATCTGTCTCACTCTTGCGCTCGGTTAGTTATGCCTCTTATTTCGCTGTATTATGTTTTCAATTCTTTGCACTCAATCACTCACAGTTTCACCGTGGCTAGCTTTCGATTTGTTGGCTTTCATTTCTGGCTTCCAGAAAATTAGCGTTTTCCCACTAAATATATACGCTCGTCTCTTCATACCACATTTCCAATTTCTTCCACCACCACACTTACACTAACTTACACACACTTAGCGTCTCTTGGGAAGGAGTTCCGCCTCAAGGCGCCAAACTTTTCCCGCTTGGTTCCAGTGAACATTCATTCTCTATTTCACCACTTCGTTTCTGATTTATATATTAAATTACGTCTCTCTATTGTTTTGTGGTCTATTTATACCAGGCTGACGCGACTGCAAATTGGGTGCGCGCACGCGGCGATTCTTTTGTTGGCCCAACGTCCCCATATCTTTAATCTGCATTATCCTTGTTTTTTTGATACGGGGCGGTCCACGCCTTTAAGGTATTTCCTCTTCTAGTAGTTTGAGACTTTGTGAGTCAGCTCCCTGAGGACCGTCACAAGTTCCGGTGTTCGTAGAACCTCCGTGACGAGTGTGTCCCCCAGGAGCTGCCTTTCTTCGCGAACTATGTCTCCTGTTTCCATACATGTTAGTACTATGTGTTCTGGCGTGGCCACCACCCAGCATATATGGCACATATTATCTTCTACTATTTTCATTAGGCATAGTTTCTGTCGGTATGGGCCGTGTACAGTCAAGTAATGCATAAGGCCTCCGGTAATCTCCAGTTCCATGCCCATTCTGTCCTCAATATCTGGAAAGAATCCGAAAAGTCTTCTTTCCTTTTCCGTCTCCTCCCATAACTCCTGCCATGCATTGACTATTATGGAATTGATTTCTGATTTATTCTCTGCTTCTTGGTGCAGTATTTTGGATACTCGTTCTTGGGTTTCTTTTTTGAGCCAATATATGGCACCCAATTTTTTCACCTGAAAATGTATTGGTGGGACAGCCGACGCCACCTGAAGAGCCTCTATGGGTGTTTTTCTATATGCGCCAGACAGCCGCAGCAGTAGTTGTCTATGTGATCTGTCAATTATTTGTCTCGTCTAATATCATCCATTCTGTGGCCACAGACGCTAGCAGCGTAACCTACAATCGATCTTATAATAACATCGTAGTACGTTCGTATTACTTTAATTGGAATTTTAAGGTCTTTTGTTGCGATGTTTACCAATTTATGTGACACTTTTATTGCTTTATTTTTGATTATAGTTGTGTGTTCTCTAAAGTTAAGTTTTTCGTCTAAGGTTATACCTAGATATTTTAAGTGTATTTTCCTTTTTATCGTTTTATCATTCACTTTTATAAGTGGTTCTCTATTGAAATGAAGATTTCCTTTAAATAACACATATTTGCTTTTTCTGATGATATTGTTAACTTATTCTCTTGGCACCATGATGTCATTTTGTCTATTAATTCATTTGCTTTATTTTGTAGGTCCAGTCGAATGTTACTCTAAATCACTACCGCCAGGTCGTCGGTATATCCCACCACTCTTTCCACCTGTCGCATTCCATCCAGTATCTCCAGGCACGGTTGGAAGGCCAAGTCCCAAAAAACCGGTCCTATTATCGAGCCCTGCGGGCAACCCTTTGTTGGCATATTAGCTACGACGCCATCCGCCGTCTGTACTTCTATTAGTCTATTTGCAAAGTAGATTTTTACAACTTTCCACAATTTGCTATGCAACTCGAAATTCTTTAATTCCCTTAGCAAGGAAGGCCACTACAAATTGTCGAAGGCCGACATAATGTCAAAGAATATCCCAATGGTGTACTTACAATTATCTTCTTTTAGCTAATATATGCTGTTACATAGTTCATTTATGGCGTCTTCCGTAGACTTTTAGAACGAAAACCGTATTGTAATTTACAGGTTGATAGGTCTTCTCTTTTTTCATTTATTTTTTGTGCAATTAATCTTTCAAAAATTTACTTATTGTGTTCAATAATCAAATGGGTCTATAGGACTTGGTACTGCATTTATCTTTGTCCTCACGTTTTAGTAGAATTATTAAATTTGCTTTTTTCCATGGTTGCGGAAACACTTCTTGATTTATGCATTCGTTAAAAAGCCTAGCTAAGTATGGAGTCCATATATCTGCACTAATTTTAAATATTTCATTTTTAATGTGATATGAGCCCGGTGCTTCCCTTTGTTTCACTCTTCTTAGGATTGCTGCCACTTGATCGTTTGTAACCACTAGGTCTTCTGGGTTATCTGTTTCATTGTTTGGTACTTTGTTGGCGTCATTTCTGATTCTTCTATTTTCTTCGTTATTGTCCTGAATACGATCGTCGGGAAAAAGTTTTTCATACAGAAGTTCGATTGTATTTTTCCAGTTCGTTGTGTATTGACCTTGGTCGTCTTTTAGTGTGTTAAGTGCACCTTTAACCTTTATCTTAGACATAATTATCTTGTAGGGCATTCCCCATAGATCCAAATTTAGATTCTCTTCCACGAAATTGTTCCATGTTTTCTTCTTGGTGTCTCGGAGTTCTTTTTCAAATTGCTAGTTGATGCTGCTATAGTTCTTCAGTCTTCTTGCTCTTAACATATGGTATCCAGCCGCCCTATAGCTTTTTCTGCTTGCCTTAATTTTTCATCTTTGATTGTTCAGGTTCGCTGTCCAAAATGGCTTCCTTTTATGATTTATATTTTTTACTCTGGGTGTTGAATTTATTCTGTCGTTTCTTGTAGCTATTTCTAAGATGTTTGTTAGCTCTGTAAGGTTACAGTTTTATACTATTTGTGGAATTATCAGGTACTCAACAATTTTTTTCTTGTTTAGTTTATTTACATTATAATTAAATTTAGTGATTTCCTCTGGTTTTTCTTTAGTATTTTGGTTTCTTTCATAATCAATAGCGAAGCGGACAGCGCCGTGGGCACTTGTGGTTGCATATGCGTCAACGGTCCAGTCATACAAATGATTACATATGTTCCCCTTTGTCATTGTTAAGTCTATAGTTGATTTCACTCCGGCCCTGCCCCTGAAGGTTGTCTTTTTCTGTTCACGAATATTAAGTTATGTTGTTCTATCAGGTCCTCAAATATTTCTCCGTGCTGATCAGTCACAGGGCCGTGCCAGAGTGGAGATTTAGCATTAAAATCTCCCAAAATGATCACATCCACATTATAAAGTCCATTGAGAATATCTTCTATTCTTTGTACAAAGATATCCCTTGGAAGGGAGAATTGGCAGTATATATTCACTATTGTGATTTTGTGGATTCCCTTCCTCAAATCCACACATAATGTCCATTTATCTACGTATTTTAGATGCACCAAGGCTTCTATGTCTTTGATAAATACCAGTACCGCTACCATAGGATTTGGATCCTCTGGCAGTATTGTTACGGCATCCGTCGGCATTCCTATGAGTTTTCCTCTGTATGTATAAGGCTCCTGCATACAAACTACGTCCACCTCTTCCATTTCGCAGTAATTTCTGACTTCGGAAGTTGCCAGTTTCGATCTGTCCAGGTTGATTTGAACCGTCTTAAACATGATTATGGTTGTCTAGTGTTAATGTATCAGGCAGGGAACTTCTCGACCGGATTAAAAATATTTCGTCCATATGCCATAACAAACTGTCTGTAAACGTTATTCAAATGAAATGACTCCTTTCTCCTCTCAAATACTTTGTCAATTAACTTCAGCAAGTCCTTCGGGTCGGTAATGATTCCGTTTGCTCTAAGATTGATTTTATCAACTTCCTCGATAATAGGGAATGTTATTGATTTGCCTTTTAGATGAATTTTTCTTACTACTATCCTGAGAGCCGTCATCAACATCTGTGGTTCCTCCAGTTTTGATAAATTATAATTTAGGTGTAGATCTTCATAGAATTTGTTTGGTTTGAAGCTTAGGTTACTTCTATCTTCCTTCTCTAGCAATTCCCCCTCTGGTCTCTCTTCTCTCATGGTTCCCTGCGCTTCCGGCCCCGTTCCAGGTCCTGCCTCGCCTTCTTCCTCCACCAGGGGCATCCTCTGCTCTTCTTTTTTCCTGTAAAATCTTGGGATCCAGAATCTCCATGTTTTTCTCTTTTTCCGGGGGGTGGGTTTTTCCTCTATTCCTTCTATTTCATCGGTGTTCATTTCCTTGTCCTCTTGCTCACTCTCTACTGTTGACAGATCCATAGTTTCCTTTTATTTTAAATCCTTATATTCATTCTTATCGTGTTTCTTTGGGTTGATGTTATCCATTACTTCTGATATGTTCTAAACAGGGTCTTATCACTCATTATCATTTCCAATCCAATATTCTTTATTTTATTTTCCCAATCTTTTACTTTTCTTAAAGCCATGTACGGATCTGCTCTCCAAAGGCCCATCCCAATTGCCAGTATTGTAACTTTCTTTCTGATGTTTCGCTGTAGAGCCGCTAGCAATTCCAAAATCAGACTCAAGTCTTCCAAGAAATCCACCTTGGATGACTTGACATGCACAAATCCACAGCCATATCTATTCTTGGATAGATACATTTCAAGGTTTTCGTTATCACGAACTTCTGTGATTTCATGATCCATCTCCTCCAATTCAAATCTGTCATGCGACAAGGCTACCATTTGCGCAAAACCCCTAGGGAAGGTCTGCAGTTCAGGATATATGTAATGTATGACGATTTGGTTACTTTCTTCAAAGTTTATATGCCCTGACTTTATTAAGAGGTAATTTTCTGTTGATTATGTGTAGCCATTTGATAGCCAATTATTTACGAATTCTATTTCTTTTACTTTTGTTATACTCTAATAGTCTTTCCAGACTTCTTTTTCTGTGCATGGGTGGTTTCCTTTTAGGTTTAGTGTCCTGGACTTCTTCTCGATCATGGTTATGGGCCATAATATAACTTATCAATGGTTCTTTGGAGGCTTAATTTATATTGAGGGCAGTCGTTTTGTTTTTCCCTGCACTTTTCTTTTTCCCTACATTCACTTTTCTTGTGTCCTTTTTCTTAGCATGTTCCACATCTGGGATCATTTTTGCAATAGTTTGCTATATGACCATAGTCAAAACATTTACGGCAAGTCGTGACAAGGAGATAGTCCTTAACTACTATATATTGGATAGTGACTTCGTATCCAATATATACCTTGGGATTCTGCAACGAAATCTGCCTTACTTGTCTTGGTAGTTCAAACACTATATGGTATCGATCCTGATTCCTTGGTCCTGATTTACATCTGTTCATCTGTAACACTCTGAAGGTTCCTCACTAGCAATTCCTCTATGACCTTTGACTTATTCATCTCGGTGGGGATATCATAGATGATCATCAGAGGGTTTCTCTTCTCTCTTCAGTTGGACATATCGAAGTTACTTTTCATGTTTGGGTGGTTCAGTAGCTTTTCCTCATTATGTGTCGATGCCATCTGCAAAATCATTGCAGTCTTAGTCTTGATCATCTGGAAGTTTATTTCATCATTTCTTTGTATTGTTCTGGTGATCCTCATCCTTGTGTCTTTTAGTATTTCACCTTGCTTGGGTCTTATTAAGATAGTTTTTTCGTATTTCTTTTGTTTGTCTCTATAATTCTGTTTTTTCGGTATTTTGGTATCTTTCTTCAGCATGTTTGCAAGGCTGACTGCTGGTACCGCTGATTCCCTTGCTGGTTCCTTTGCCTGCTTCAACCTTCCATTTTCGGCGTACAATGTTCGTATTTCTTCTTCGTGGTTCTGCAATTTCTCTTCTGTCTCCTGTCTTCTAGATTCTGTGTAGCTGATGGTTATTTATAGTTCGTTGACTCTAAAGCTACCAGCTATTGCTTCCTGTTTTAATTCGTCGATAGTTCTTTCCAATGTATCTTGATTCCGTTATTCTACTTTCGTTTTCCATTGCCCCAGCTTTATTTCGCATTCCCTAAGTCTTGCCTTTTCTCTTTCTAGTTTTTCTTGTTTCTTTACCAATTCCGTTATTCTTCGTTCTGCGTATGATAAACGTACATCGAGTTCTTCTACTTCTTCCTCTAGATAAACTAGAGGAAATTCTTAACGGATTTTATAGGAGTAACTTACTAATTTTGGGGGATTTTAATGCCAAGTCTCCAATCTGGCACTGCCCGAGAACAGATGAAAACGGTGAAAAGTATGAAGACATCATCAACCAATATCATCTAATCATACACAACAAGGAGAATCAACCATCCACGTTTCAGGGCAGGGCTGAGGCGGAGAGTAATATTGATATAACTTTAACCAGGGGAATTTTTTAGAGAAATATACAGGAATGGAATGTGATCAAGCACGCGACTATGAGTCAGCACAGCGTCATCTGCTTTAATATAAATTTTATGTTGGACGACAATAATAATGACTTAAATGAACCTGATGAACTAAACTTTGTACCAAAAGATTAAACTTCACAAAACTAGTGGGCAAATTGGACCTACCACAAATTGAGAAAAATATAAATTTGGACGAGCTGGCCGAAGAAATTGAAAAAACCACGCAAGATTCAATTAAGAAAGTAGCACCTAAAATAGGCCAAGTCAAAAAGAGGAAAAAACCCTTCTGGACCCAAAAATTGGAACTTAAAACGGAAACTAAAAGTGAGCAGGAAAAGCCGGGGACCACGAACTTAGATCAAAACGCCTGAACAAATACAGAAAAATTAAACAATAATTTGAAAACGAGCTTTTTGAAACTAAAAAGAAAACTTGGGGAAGGTTCGTGGACGAGAACTTAAGTAAGGATATCTGGGGCATGCCCTACAAAATAGTTATGCAAAAAATCAAAACGAAGGGAGTAATGAACACTCTGAAAAAAGATTAAACTTTTACAACCAATTTTCTAGAAAAAGTGGAACTCATTTTCTCCAAATTATTTCCGGACGACAACGAGGATGAGGATAACGAAGAAAATATATGGATAAGATAAGTAACAAGGCATCCCCCAAATGTAGACAAGAATCAAGAATTGCCATTAATAACAAATGAAGAAGTGACGGCTGCAATCAAGAGTCTCAAATCCAACAAAGCACCGGGACCAGACGGGATTAAGAACGAAATATACAAATATTTATCTGAGTTTTGGACACCATATTTAACCAAGTTATATAATGAATGCCTGAGTCA